>JAYJMA010100263.1:0-20888 GCA_036873895.1 Parotocinclus cabessadecuia
AAGACCCAAGATAATTGAACAGTTAGAGGCCTGTATTAGAAACGAATGGGAGAGCATTCCTATTTCTAAACTTGAGAAACTGGTCTCCTCTGTCCCCAGACGTCTGGGGAGTGTTGTAAGAAGAAGAGAAGATGCCACACAGTGACCAAAAATGGCCTTATCCAATCTTTTTTGGGATTTGTTGACGCCATGAAATTTGGAAACATATTTTTTTCCTTAAAATGATACATTCTCTCAGTTTAAACTTTTAATCTGTGTAATTTGTGTTCAATTCTGAATAAAATATTAGATGTTGGTACCTCCACATCATTGCATTCAGTTTGTATTCACAATTTGTTTACAATTTGTGTCCCCACTTTTTTGGAATCCGGTTTGTATGTAACACGCTTGTGTCACGTCCCTGTCTATGCACAAACTGTAATAATTAAGAATAAAGTTTCCCAATCTACAGCACAGGAAATTGGTAATATTTCCTGTTTAATATTGTCTTCAAAAAACAGAATAGTATAGCATAGTATAGTATAGTATAGTATCAGCGCTGCCTGCTTGAGCAAAGGATTGACGGGTGTTTTACTGATGTGTCATACCGTGTGGCCACTGTCATCCTGAAAGTTTAGTTCTGCTCCATGGGACACCAACAGATTGATGATCTGACAGTAATTGCGCCTGGCTGCAATCATCAGGCATGTCATGTGGCTCCTGGTCAAAAGGCAAATTAGTACGTCAGAACATTTATGCACAAGGTCATCTATCAATGCTCTATAGGTGCATAGATGGAATTTCCATTAAAAAGTTCATGGGTTAAGTCCAAGTCTGACCAGGTACAATTTAACACAGTTAAACGATAATCAAGTGACAGTTTGACCTGTAATGAAGACTGCTGCACAAAATGAAAAGGTTAACAGGCTGGTTAGGATGTATTTGATATACTCAACGAAACACAAATGCACAGTTGTAATAACAGGAAACCATATTTCTTGTATTGGGAGCTCAAAATGTCATTTAAACTGAAAAAGCTTCTTTTTTCATCCGCATCTATTGACATTACTGGGAGAGTATATCAGGAACTCTCATCTTTATGCTTATGAGACCAATGAAAGCAAGGTGTGACAAAAACATGGAACGACACTGAAAAGCGGTACCTCTTGTTAATTATTAGACAGTGTAGTGGGGCCTGAGAATGTATGACTGTAGCATGTGGTCTATGGGAATGTTCATTGTTCAATGTTCAAGCCATTAATTATAATAGTTGGCAGTTCCCAGTGGGGAGGCTTGAGCTTTGCAACATCATTTACAGCCGAGGGAAGGCACCGTTATTCTTCAACATGACACTATTTACGCATGTCCTCTGTGTCCAACTGTGACATTTTGCCAGTATCCCAATCCGAGGTTGGGAAAGCAGCAACAATCAGGAAGTTGTAATCAATATGACCCAAACAAGTATCAGCGAGACACACAGTATTTAATCATTTTGGCACAGGAAGTTATTCATTAAGGTGTTAAAGGTGTTAAATCAGTTCACAAGTTACTTCCCCAGATCAAACAATACAAAAAGCACAGGTTTGCTTCTCAGAATGTCGTTAAACAGTCTGTTGATTTGTATCCATGGGTACACCTTTGTCTGTACCCAAACCAAAAATAAGTAGGTACTTCTATTTTTTGTGTGCGCTTGCCTGGCCATGCACATGTAGTTATATGTTCTACTGATTTGAAGTAGGCACTGGAGGGGCACAGCAGTCTAACATGGTACCTTGTGTTTTTTTGGAGATGACCAGCAAAAAGTGGGGTTAAAACATGAAACAGTATATTAAAGCATGTGGAACCTGAAAATCAGCTGTCATTACAACACTCACTACAGACCTAGAGACTTGTAACCTGTAGTTACTGTGTGTAACATAAACAACACAACCATACAACCACCAAAATTCTCTAACAGGAATTTCCCAAATTCTTACCAACTTTGCCATTACTGTGAATGTATGAAAAGTACTGTAGTTTCCACTGTGACAGTGAATGGTTGCAAACACGGTTATAAAATTATATATTTAAATCTGAATAGCAGTATAAAAAATGTAAATAAATATAAAGAATATCAAAAAGCAATGGAGGTCATACTATACATTCTCCAGGCTGAATGAAGCCATGTTGACAAACTTCTTAGTACCATGATTTCTATACACATAACTCATTCAGCTCAAAAGTTAAGGAGTCTTGGATTTGAATCCTGGAGACGGTCAAAGTCTGCAATGGACTTGCAATCTGTCCATGGGGCACTTTTGCTTGCACACAATGGATTCAAGAAAACCTTGAGAACCTGGGCTCAAACCATTAGCCAGGATCGCAACATTAAGGTTGGGTGGCATGGTTAGGGAACCCTCTAAAGAATTTCACCAAGTGCATTATGAGATTCTCTCTCAGTCTTTGGCAGGGGTAAACCAGGATGCTTAGTAAATATAAGGCATTAGCTACCATTGATTAAATGCATTGTGCTTAATTTAACTATATAACATTATAGAAAACCCACTAATTTACATTCATGTCATTTATCAGAGGTCCTCATCCAGAACAACTTACAACTAATACAACCCAATCAATCGTGGGTTAAGGTTTTAAGGACAAGGCCCCAACAGAAACAGCTTTGCAGAGGACCATAATCCAGTATCTTAACCACTAGACCACCACAGTCTCAGTACATCTAAAACCAAAAAAAAGTAAGCTGAAAGGCTGAACTGAGTTTCCATGTTCACCATCCTAAGATTATCTTGGCAAAACAACTCGATTGCATAGTCATCAGTATCAGCAAGCTGAAGTTCCCACACTGAGTAAACTATTAGCTAAACCATGATAGACAGAAGAGGAAGCTATATACAACTGCACGGCTAGTATTTCAAGTCATGTCTATATAACTTGCATGACCTGTAACAATCATTCCTATGGGTTTTTTAGTTGATAATTTCATCTTATCACCTCAGCCGTAACATATCCTGTATTTATTGCATTTTATATCCAGGATTACAGCATAAACACGTCTACAATCTGCAGATAAGCTATGTGGTGTGCCACAGTTATCAGATAACTTAAAAAAAAACAAAAAAACAAACATGTTTAGTCAGTGACTAAAATATTTATAATGTTTATCATATATGAGCATATCTGCAGAACTGTACATCCCACAAACTTACCTAAAATTACAATAAAAAAAACCCCATCAACTTTGCATCAGACAAGAAGACTAATATTACAATTGAAACCTCAGCAGATGATTTTACACAGTGAACGGTTTGTCTGCTTACAGTAGGCGTTAAAAACATCTCACCATCAACAGGACTTGACAGGACAAAGAATACTTTAAGTCTACATAGATGTACTAAAACTATTAAATTGTTGATTGTCATTTGAGAAAGAAAATATCAATGTGCTTTATGTTAACATGCCAACAAAGTGCAGTGCGGTTCAGCATAAAGTGTGATGTTTGATGTTGTTAAAGCGGGAGTTTAAGAACAACATTTCTACGCACAAACCATGAACACCATTTGTCTTAATCCCTCAGGACTTTAAATTGCTACCATTTGGGGGAAATACTGCATATGTGCATTATTTCAATACAGTCACTATTTGTTTTCTTTACCAATCCAGTCCAAAAATAGCAGCCAAGTGCCTTTTTAAAAGCATGTCTTCAAAAGACAGAAGAGGGCAAGGATTGAACAACAACATCTATCACTTACCCACTTCTCTCTGCATCTCATTACTAATTTTTAAATATTTTGTCTGGACAGGATACAATCATTGTCCTACCAGACAACCGAGCGCTGTGCTTGTTGATACTGGGTAATGTGCACAGCTTGGGCTGCAGATGAGGAGCAGCTGAGGACTGACCAAGATACTTAATGCATATGGGTACGATGTGTACACTGTAACATCAAGCATGAAAATTCTCAAGAGCTAAGTTTTCAAACATACTACAAAATTCATGACCATGTAAAAAAAAAATCTGTTTGAATGATTAGGACACAAACTCAATAACTAATTTTAATGTCAATTTTAATTAAACACAAGTAAATGTATGCACCGTTTAATGACCATCCAATCAACACCCACTCACTAACGAACAAGGTCTTAAAAAATCTAATAAAAGGAAATAAAAGGGTGTCTTTTAACTGTGGACGTTGTGGCCGTAAACAATTGGTCACATAATGAAGCGTAAGGTAGTTGTTAAAAGGCGCATACATGTAATCCCATTTTTGCTTGTAAAACTGAGGAACAAACAGTAAATTGTGTAAAATTGACTTTCCCCAAAACTCCAACATATTCCCAAATGCAGTACAAGCATCAGATTTGCTAGTAGAACGTGTGCATGTTAATGAATACCAACTGCTCACAAATTGGGGATGCAGAAAATGAACAGTTGCCAGTTGGCTTGGATATTACTGAATCCAGTGGATTATATATTTTTTATATTGTATCTATTTTTAATATATATATATAAAATTTCTTTCTCTTAGTATCTTCCTCACACACTACCACTGTTCAGTCTGGACCAGTTCAGTCACCCAGCCAAATTCTTCTAGAATAAAACAGAACTCTGTATTATGCGCGAGTCGAGGATGCACCACTTCAGAAACATACTTTTCTCTGAATTAAAAGCTGTATTAGGAATTAGAGCGTTTAAGTGTAACTATGTTTACTTTTACATTTTATTAGTGTCATAAATTTTAGTCAAAACCTTTCGATGTGTTTGATGTCTTTTTTCGACGTTACACTTTACACATGACCATTACCAGGTGTAAATTATGTTCGTATTCACTAATATTTCGGGACTGTAAACAGCTTCTTGAATGCACCCAGTATTACTTAAAAAAAAAAAAAAAAAAAGGGATCTGGGCTTTTGTTCTGGGCTGTTGACGTTAAAGCCAAAATACAGCACCCAGATTTTATATGAATCCCACTGGATTACTTTTGAGATTATTTCAAAACTTGAAAACATACACCAAAAATAATAATCACTAAATAAGAAGCAGTGCACACAGGCTGTAAAATAAAGTGGCCTCTAAAGTCCTTAACAGTATCTTAAGAGTAAAAGAAAACCACATTTCATTATTTTATACACAATTATTACATTTAGGTGTTATTTCAAATATAAAAAAATACATACAAAAGTAAATAGATCAAATCCATTTAGAAACAAATGTAGCAAATATTTCCATTATTTGGTCAGATATCAATGGGTCTTTAACTGTACCATGCAGAAACACATGTAACTTAGGATTTGACGCTGGAGAGCAAGCTTTAGTGAGCCAAGAGTTAGGACTCATGATCATATTAAGTTTATTGGGCCATCAAGACGCGAAAAAGACTGATATCTTACATCAACCACTGGAAATGACTGTAGAAAACTCATGGTTTTATTCCAACATTGGAAAATGTTTTTAGGTGTAATTAGATGTATATACAAGACCAATACTCGTGTATCCTGTATAGAAAATAGGATGTATCAATAGTCTGAAATGTAATCGAATCTTGAGGTGCCTACTGATTCCCACCCCAAGTATCTACATATTTTTACACAAATATAAACTAAAGCAGCTCCCTTTGCAAAAAGCAAAATGTAATGTATCAAAAATGTGAACGGTGTGATTATAGTTAATGACATGAATAAAACCATTACATTCAGTCTGAATCTTGGGCAGCTATAAATGTTGAAAATATTAAGGCGTAAGTCACGGGCAGGTTATAGTGCATTATAAATACATGAACATGTGAGGAGACAAGGAAACAAGAAGCAAATAAATTAAAGACGATAATGAGGTTTCAGCCTGAGTAGTATACAAAGCAGACGTTACCACTAACGGCACTGGTGGAAGAATAATGTATTGTTAATCACTACAGTTTTGATCCGTTTCACTCAAGTGTTTGAGCTGTAAACATGCGTGCTTGAACTTCTGGTAATCTCACAACCACCTTTGCAGATGATTGTGCTTAGCCGGTTTGCCCTACAGGTAGAAAAGTCCTGGTTTAAACAAATCATTAGTAGTTGCAAATATCTAATCAGCCAATCACATGGCAGCAACTCCATACATGTAGGCATGCAGACACGAAGACCACCTGCTGATGTTCAAACAGAGTATCATAATGAGAAAGAAAGATGATTTAAGTTTTTTTTTTATTATAGGTGCTAGTTGAGATGTAAGAAACAACTGACCTGCTGGGATTTTCACTTAGCCTTTTATAGGGTTTATAGAGAACTCATTTTCAAAAACGAGATGGAATATCACAGTGAAATAGCCCCTATTTTTTGTGAGCAGTGACTTTATATAGTGAGCAGTTCTCTGAGTGAAAAAGCCTTGTTGATTTCAGAGGAGAATGGTCAGACTGGCAACAGCAACTTAACTTGTTACAACCAAGGTAAGCATCTGCAAATGTACAAGACAAACCTTGAAGCAGATGGGCTACAGCAGCTGAAGACCACCAGTATAAACAATTCAGGCTGCTGCTGCAATTGTGCGGGGTATTTTTTGCACTCTTTGGACCCCTTAATACCTACTATCTGAGGATTGTTGTTGACCACATCCATAAATTTGTGACCACGTGCTGATGATCACAAACTAATTCTTGAACATGAAAAGGAGTTGACTCTACTCAGGAGGTCTCCTCAGCCACCAGATCTAAATCTAACAGCGCACCTTTGGGATGTATTGGAAAGGGTAATCTGCAGTTCTGACTGTGAAAGGAGGTCCAACCCAGTAGTAGGAAGGGGCATCTAATAAAGCGGTCAGTGATCATATAGTTACAAGCTGTAAATGTGTTCATTTTTTGATGATAAAAATGCTGTAAGTGAAATGTTCAAGCTTGTTTATAAGCGGTCTTGCACGAGTGATTTATGGTATATAATGACTTGAGTAGTTCACATTATCTACAGCATGGTAAAATCCATATTGAAAGGACAATGTTACACTATTCACAAAAAAAAAAAACCTTAAGGTTTGCAAATTCTCAACAAACACACAGTCTTACATATGGTACAAAAAAAAACAATGAAAGTCAGTTAAGGAGAAACACCCACTTAGAGACACAGACAAAAACAACCACACTACCTGCTGTAGGCATTTGGATCAGCATTTCGACTTAGCAGAAGTGCTACACATTTCGATATGTTCTCTTCAGAGACAGAATCTGCAGTGCATGCTGCCATCAGCACAGTGTAATGATCTGGAAAAAACAGAAGAAAAAAAAAATGGAGGAAAATGTAGGCTCAAAATTAAAGCCCGCACATTATAACAATAACACACGGGGCAGCTGAGCATTATCATATTAAGTTTAAATGCCCTTATACACATTAACTGAATTCTAAATTAGTTAAAGTTCTATGCCGTTTATGCGTGTGGCCGTGTTTCTGCCGCTGTCGACAAATAGCGACAGTGGACTTAGAGAATCGGTTATAAACTACTTACAAAAATTAGGGGATACTTCAAAATGAAAAACCCCATACATCCTAATTTTAAGAGCCGTGTACAAGACTGATCAGCTGAACAATGCCACACAATGCCAAACTCTCCCATTCCTGTCACTGTATGATTTTGCTTTTAGGGCGCTGCAATGTAGAGACGCAGTACTTCTTACTCCTCTTGTTTGCCTCTTCTGCAGTGTCAGCTTAAAAAAAAAATACCCCACAGATTTATAAATAAATAAATACAGATATAAACTAATTTATATTAGATTCAGGAGCAAACTGGAGATGAACAACTGCAATGTATTTGTCAATACAACATACATTTGTCTTTACAGCACATCCCAAGCATGTTCATTGGATTCAGGTTTGGAGAATGTGAAGGCCAGTCCATGTGTTTAATTCCTGCCTCCTGAAGCATGTTGTTGATGAGATGTGCACGGTTGAGCCATGCATTTTCGTCCATTCAATTAAAAAAAAAAAAATGTTGTTTCCAACTGATCCAGCTTAGGGTATCATTATAGGGTGCAGGACCTTATCTTGGTATCTGACAGCAGTCAGCAATCCATTTCTGATGACGGGCAGCTCGGAGCCAATTTCATATGGTCTGGGTGCATATCTGTTGTCCAATGGCAGTCCCTGCAACCACTGCAGTTGCATCATAGAACAACCTTTCAACTTTTCATTTGCTTTTCTGATGTCATTGTTAAATAGAAAAAAATATCAAATACTTTTTAAAAATCACCTTTTAAAAATCACATGTATTGTGTGGTTCTATGCACTTTATCTCAAAAACATTGTATTAACATAGAAATTATTTCAGAGCTCTTAAAATAAAAAGGTATTCGTCTGTATTAAAACTGGCCAAACAATAGTTTCCCTTTAATCACAAAATCCATAAGAAAGCATTTCCCCGTTTTGTTTAAGAGATGGCATGTGTCTGAATACCGTAATTGCAATGTCCTGATACGCTGTAGACACAGTCATGTTCAGACATAGGCTATTTGCTATGACTAGAGGCAGGTTTAGGCTACATGAGAATTTCTGGTTGCAAGTAGGATGCAGACTTCGAATGGTTGAGTCTGCACTGGAGCAAGAAAATAAACAAATCGGCACTATTGGGCCAGTGCACTGACGCCAGCATTAAGCTCTTTGCACTGGCATTATTCATCACTTCTGCATTCTTCCGTTCCAACGGAACAAGCTCGGAAGCAGCAGCCAGTTTCACATTTAATTATTTCCTGACTAAATTACTTCAGTATATCCTAAGACTAGCAGCTAATTTCATAGAAATGAACAGATGCATTCAATTTAGAAGGCAAACAATGTGACATGCAAACTGAAACTACACCATCAAAGTGGTCTAGGCGTAAAGTAACTGTGTGATCCCTCTGGGCTTTGTTACCATCTTGTATACCTATTTTTAGCTATGCTGCTATCGTTGGTGCTGCCAGAGTTTCATGCTGCACATGGCATCTGTGATTGTTAATAGACTCTGTGCTCTTAATAACTACATTTTCTTATGTTTCAGTACCAGCCCCACACACTAAGATGGTCCTTCACTTCAGCATAACTACTGGTTTTCATCAACAGAAACCAGTCCCACCATGCCAGGTCACGCCATGGTAGATACTCTCTCCATCCGTCGGTTTTCAGGGGATAAAAGTATTTGATCACCTACCAACCAGCAAGAATTCTCGCTCAGAATTCAGGTCACAGACCTCTCCTATTCTGCACTCATTACCTGTATTAATTGCTCCTGTCTGAACTCATTATCCGTATAAAAGATGCCTGTCCCCACACACAGTCAATCACATTCCAACCTCTCCACCAAGGCCAAGGCCAAAGAGCTGTCCAAAGACACCAGGGGTGAAATTCTAGACCTGCACATGGCTGAGATGGGCTACAGGACAATAGGCACTCAATGCAAGATCTTACCTTGTGGGAAAAGCTAGATTCTGAGAAAGGTCAGGAACCAGCCCAGATCTACATGGGAGGACCTGTTCAATTACATGAAGAGAGCTGGGACCCCAGTCTCAAATATGACCGGTGGTAACACACTATTCTGTTATGTATTAAAATCCTCAGGGTACGCCAGGTCCCCCTGCTCACACCAGCACTATTTGAAGTTCAGTTTAACTATCTGGATGATCCAAAGTAGGCGTGGGAAAAAGTCATGTGGTCATATGAGACCAGAATAGAGATTTTTGTTGTGAACTCCAATTGCAAGAAGGCCTGTGAGGCAGTGGCTCAGCGCTAACACTTTTTTATGGCCGAAAGTGGATTTCTAAAGCTAGAGTGAATCCGCCTGGAGGAATGATCTACGCTGAACACGTATATCCTAGATGTAGGTTTGCATATGCTGACTTGCGTTTTCACCTCTGCTAAAGTTGGCGCTGGCTCCATGATCCAGCAGGAGCTTGGCCAGATCGTAGTGTGAAAAATGAACAGCACACATGAGTGGAGTCCAGCCAAAGCCCAGTCGTGTCTCTACGTCCATACCTAAAACATGGAGAATAGCAAATACTGACTAAATGTACAATTCTACATGAAACTTATTCAAAACCAAGATCTTGTAATGTGCCCTGACTCTTTCTTAAGACTAAACTAAATGCCTACCACTTTCCAGTAGCTGTTGGACAAGATCAACATCCCCTGCTGTGATAGCTCTTTTCATGACGGACACATTGTCGCCACAGGCTAATTTCTGCCCTGACACCTGCAAACCAACATTAAAAGTGCAGCACTATGATTACATGGTTTAGATCTTTATATAAATCCTCCTAATGATGTGCAGGAGAAGCCTGAATTATTGAGCTAACACAGACATTCTCATCTACTATAATGAGCATGCAAATAATTTTTTTGTACTTTTTATTTGTTTTGACTTTTATGTTCAGAGTTACGACATTTAAATTACCTACACCGTCATTAGTCCTATAAAACGTTCAGAAATTACTTGTCACAAAACTTGCCGGTCTTTTTAAGGTTAAGGCTGCCATTTATATACACCGGATATATAGTAGCCCTTTGCAAAGACCCTCTTAGTAAACACTGTTTAAGATGGTAAGAAATTGTTGCACAGATTATGGACCAAAACAACTCACAAACCAAGAGGAGGTCAGAAACAGCAGTGCTGTCCTCCTGCAGATCTGACTCAAATTCAGTAACCTAGCCCATCTAATACATGCGTTGTGTGCTCTACTAGTACAGTACATACATATTACAGAAACAGTAACAAACCCAGATAAAACATTCCAATTTGATTACGAAAACAAACAGGTGAAATTACTTTGAGGTCTTAAACACATTCCATGGTTATAGGGCCAAAAGAAGTATGGGAAGTGCAGGAACCCATCTTTCTTCAAAAAAATGGGCACATTTAATATCACAAAACACTAGGTGCTAATCACGTATTTATAAAAAAAATTACAATATAAAGCTGATAAATAGGAGACATGAAAAAAATGGAGGACACCAAAGCAAAAGCCATTATAGAGGACAGCTGACTGGTGCTTCACAAGGGCTGATAATCCATTGATCACAGTATAATCACAGAGTAGCGGAATTACAGGAAAACTATAAAGTGGCATTAATTAATATGACATATGTTAATAATATATAATGGAAATATACATCAGAATTTGATCTCTTGGTACTTATGGAATAGCCAAGGTCCCATTCGTCACTACTTCCATCACTTTCATCTCCCGCTGGAAAAGCACAGTCGATATTCATCGTGCTTCACTGCAACTTCTGACAGACGGTAGATAATCAGAAACACACAATGTACAAAAACGTTAACTACAGTCCCACATAACTTTTTTTAATCGAAATCATGGTTTGCAGTGGCGTCCAGGTCCTAGCTGTCTCAGGCCTAACCGAGATCCACAACTTTACGTTATCAAACTAATGCCAGTTCTACGTCAACGAGCAACACACTGTAACACAATACAATTCACATGAAGTCTTTTTGAGGTATTAACATAACATGCAAGAGCAAACGTCTTACCAAAACTGCGTTGTGTGACTTCGAGTAACCAAAACTATCGGATACTATAGTACATTAAACCAGTACTTAACCATAGAGCAAGTATTGTATACTAGAATTGAAGCTTAATTGGCGCACAATACCCTTAAAGCCTCGCGAATATATTAACAAACAAAAGCCACTAATAATAACCACACAATAAAGAAAAACACTGCAAACGATAAGTCCAAACTCAGAGCCAGCCCTCGCTATAGGCAGACAGGTGAACGTCCTTCCATGGGGGTGCCTGGGAACCCCAATTGAGAAACACAAAACACTCGTAACTCGTATTTTCACATTTTTTATTTAAAGTATTATTTCTAAATAATAAACAACATCATAACTCCACAATCTAATAATAAGAGTTCTAACAATTTTTGTACTGCGTACGCTGTGCGACACCCTCATGGCACACCGACCCCCCTCCTCCTGCTCTAGTTAGACTTACCTGCATGTGGGGGAGGGGTACCAGGACAGACTGACAGACTGCTTGATCGATCGTTGTTGCCAGGTCCGCGTATCGTAATCCTTCTTAAGTTTATTTTCGTATCAAATCGGTTTTAAATATTGGTAATTGGACAACTTATTTAGTGGTCACTTTGTAATAAGGCGCATGTTTTGGGATTTTTATGAGCCTATGTCGCTTCTTTTTCCTTGTGTCCATACACCTGATTGAGTGTTGCTCTTTCAGGATCTGGACACCCTGGTTACAGCGTGATTAATGTTAAACGCACATATTATTTCCCATTCAATATGTAAAAAAATATCAAAGCACCTTGGTGGCCAGAGGATGAAAAAAGAGAACAAGTGACATTAAAAGTCAGAGGTAATGTGATGAATAAATACTTTATCAGTTGTCTTTTATAGTTATTGATAGATGCTTTGAGCAAAGTTGCTAGCTAAACAGTGTGAGCTAACTTAAGACCTAAGCATGTATTTCTCAGAATTAAGTATGCTTCCTGCACTATCCATCCACAGACCGCCTGAAGAAACCAAGCAAATAATGAATTAAGCTTATGTGCCATTAGTTGGGTTTCACTCTCTAGAACTTTTTATTAACATATTGTAGCACACAGTGGTCATATACACTCTTTTTTCTGTAGATGCATTTTTACACACCCTGAGCCAACATAAGACACATTTTCTGAATTTTGACACCTTCCAATGAAGCAGCATCAGGGATCTACAAAATAAATCCAGCGGAGTGGTCATCTGGTTTGATTAATAGGGCAAGGACACAGAGGACTGTATAAAATCAAAAACAGATTGACAAATCAATTAAAACAGAGGGTTTTGAACTTGCGATGTGACATGAGCGCTACTGTATAAACATCCAAACATGCGTGGTTGTGTCATTCACTCTAGTTCTTCTGACAAGTTCGTTTGTGCTATCTATCTATCTATCTGTAAACTGCACCTCATCAAAGTGTTTCTGATCTTGATACTGATTCTTGCTCCATCCTTTCTAGTACCATGCATAGTGTTCTTCCGTTGCTGCCCTTTTTTAAATTCTGATTTTTGCCTTCCATTTTCAGTAAAACCGTGTTTGGATTGACACTTGCCTGTGGCTCTGCTGTGTTCTTTGTGGAAATTCATGATACGTGCACACACACACACACACACACACACACACACACACACACACACACACACACACACACACACACACACACACACACACCCCTTATCAAACTAAGGATCTTTGCAAGACAAAGCAGGCTCAGGTCTCACATTAACTTTGCCTACCTGCAATCTTCTGTAAAACATTGAATAGGCCTAGTAATAATAATACTAATAATAATACTAATAAATATTAGTATAATAATAATAGTATAGTAGTAATATTAATCATCGTCATCATAAATAGCTAGGGTTCGGGGCTTAGAGGGTTGCACTGGTAGGAAAGGAAGCCCCAGCTGCACTGAACCAGCTTTGCTGGACCCGGATTGCAAAAGATTGAGAACCCCTGGTCTAAGGAAAATTACTCAAGGCCCACTGAAGGATATCCAGAAAACAGTACAAAAAGCAGTTGGCTTATTAGTTACAAATAGCCTCTGAGATACTGCAAATCCAAATTAGGAACAGTTGGAACAGTTTGGTAAAAATACCCCTCATTAAGCAATTAAATGAAGTTGACCAGAAAAAAACATGAAATATCTAAGGTTCACACTTTCTACAAGCCAGTGAAGTCAATATAAATGTAAGAAACACATCTTATAAATGAGCACAAAAAATATAATTACATTCCAAGGTTTATTTTTTCTGAAATACAACATGATGTAATTATGTAGTATTAAGTACTAAGTGACAATTGTGATTCAGCTGTATCGAAGTGAATATTTTACTTCACCATTTAGTTTATATCATCAGGTGTCAGACTCTGTTGATGGGCCCAGAACTAAAGAAGCCAAATAACCTCTGCTCAATTGACAGATGATGGATGTCTCTGTGAATGTTTGAGAATGAACGTAGTACATTTAGTTAATGTGGTTAATAGATTATCTAAACAACAGTGACCTACAAGTAGCTCCAGAATAATCTCCACTCTTAGTAAAGGAGTAAAATCTATTTTATTCAAACCATATATTACAAATATAACCATATACAGTATTGTTCTAATGCTTGATAAAATTAATTAATAGAGAACAAGCAAAGCGAGTCTTGAAATAAATGCTCCTTTGTTAAAATTGCTATGTAAATAAATATGACTCGCTCTGACTTGTCCTGAAGGTGACACGTCTGGAGGTCTGGACACTCCAAAATCCTACCATCAAAAAGGAATCTCCATCCATGATTCTTGAAAAACCCTTTAATTTGTGTGTGGGGACATTTTTTTCAACATTTTTGTTTCAGAGTGTGTACAAACAAGGAAAATATAAACATTTTTCACATATAATTTTATTAGTTAACTTTTATAAGAAAGCAGACAGCAGGCAAGAGGTGCACTAGAAAGTACAAAAAAAGATGTAGAGTTTAACATGAATGATTATTCATGTGATAAACACTTACGGTAATCATTATCAGACCCACAGGAAAGCCGGTGCCTTGCCGTTAGCACACGGCACAAGGCAGGACCAATCCTAGGCAATCCTAGGCAATCCATCTAGAGGTTATCCT
Source organism: Parotocinclus cabessadecuia (assembly GCA_036873895.1). Classification (NCBI taxonomy): domain Eukaryota; kingdom Metazoa; phylum Chordata; class Actinopteri; order Siluriformes; family Loricariidae; genus Parotocinclus; species Parotocinclus cabessadecuia. Next base: position 14,592 of record JAYJMA010100263.1, read on the forward strand.
CAGAGTGATTGTGTTGCCAAACACCTTTGCTAAATATAACTATAAAGTGGTTAAAGTAACTGACAAACTAACTTAACAAGATACAGTGGGTATGGAAAGTATACAGACTCCTTTAAATTTATTACTCTTACGCTAAAATCAAAAAGTTCATTTTATTTCCTATTAAATGTACACTCAGCATCCCATCTTGACAGAAAAAAAACAGACGTAGAAATATTTGCAAATTTATTTAAAAAGAAAAACTGAAATATCACATGATCATAAGTATTCAGACCCTTTGGTCAGTATTTAGTAGAAGCTCCCTGTTGAGCTAGTGCAGCCATGAGTCTTTTTTACACCTTGATTTGAGAAATCTTCCTTGCAGATCCTCTCCATTTCTGTCAGGTTTAGATGGAGAACGTTGGTAGACGGCCATTTTCAGGTATCTCCAGAGATGCTCAGTTGGGTTTAGGTCAGGGCTCTGGCTGGGCCAGTCAAGAATGGTCACAGAGTTGTTCTGAAGCCACTTCTTTGTGAGTCCTGAGCACTCTGGAAGAGATTTTCTTCCGGGACAAACTGGCTGTCTGTACTTGGCTGCATTGATCTTTCCTTTAATTGCAACCAAGTCGTTGTGTCCCTGCAGCTGAAAAACACCCCCATAGCATGACACTGCCACCACCATGTTTCTCTGCTGGGATTGTATAGGGCGGGTGATGACCAGTGCCTGGTTTTCTCCACCTACCGCTTAGAATTAACGCCAAAAAGTTCAATCTTTGTCTCATCAGACCAGAGAATCTTATTTCTCATAGTCTGGGAGACTTTCATGTGTTTTTTGACAAACTCTTGCACGGATGAGAAGCTTCCATCAGGCCACTCTGCCATAAAGGCCCGGCTGGTGGACTGCTGCAGTGATAGTTGACTTTGTGGAACTTTTTCCCATCTCCCTACTGCATCTCTGGAGCTCAGCCACTTTGGGTTCTTCTTTATCTCTCTCACCAAGACTCTTCTCCCACGATTGCTCAGTTTGGTTAGACGGCCAGGTCTAGGAAGAGTTCGGGTCGTCCCAAGCTTCTTCTATTTAAGGATTATGGAGGCTACTGTGCTGTTAGGAACCTTCAGAACCTGCAGAATTTTTTTTCTAACCTTGGCCAGATCTGTGCCTTTCCACAATTCTGTCTCTGAGCTCCTTGGGCAGTTCCTTCTACCTCATGATTCTCATTTGCATTGACATGTCAAGATGGGATTCTGAGTGTACATTAATGAGAAATAAAATGAACTTTTTTGAATTTAACAAATTACTGCAATGAAACAAAGAGTAATAAATTTAAAGGGGTCTGAATACTTTCTGTACTATATTTCAGTCAGGAGTCATACATTCTTTGCTGTGGTCATATCGTTTATGTTTGATGTTTGTCATTCAAATCTAATTGACAGTAGCATTGATTGTGCAGGAGAAAAAAAGAAGAAATATGTACAGAATTATTGTAAACATTCAATGGTTGCTTAGAACCATTTAAAGCAACAGCCTATTCAGTAGTGGGTATACTGGACCTAACCTGCCTGCTTTAATGTTCGAAGTGCTGTGCATTTAGATATGCTCTTCTGGAGATTTCCCTGCTAAAAACCCAGTGGCGACCAGCATAAGTTTTGCTTTGTATTGGTTGCTGGTGTGGTGGTCAGTCAGGAAGACCAAACGAGTTCCATGTTCATATTGGCCCAAATTTGTTTATGCTGGTGAATCAGCATGCCAGCTTTGTTTTATATATATAGAGAGAGATATATATTTTATAATATATATATATATATATATATATATAGAGAGAGAGAGAGAGAGAGAGAGAGAGAGAGAGAGAGAGAGACGGACAATAATTTGACAGTGCATTTCAACTTCATTTCATTTGTTAATAAACATCCATTCCTGCATTCCATTTCAGTCCTGTTATGGTGGAAAATAAGCATTTGGTCAATAACAAAAGTTCAGCTCAATACTTTGTAACTTTGTCTTTGTTGGCAATGACAGAGATCAAACATTTCCTGTAAGGCTTCACCAGGTTTGCACACACTGTAGTTGGTATCTTGTCCCATTCCTCCTTGCAGATCTCCTCTAGAGCAGTGATGTTTTGGGGCTGTTGCTGAGCAACATGGACTTTCAACTGCCTCCACAAATTTGCAGCTCAGCATTCTTCTTCTCCAAATACGAGTTGAGTTTTTACCAAAAAGTGCTATTTTGGTTTAATCTGACCACATGATATTATCCCAGTCCTCTTCTGGGTTATCCATATGCTCTCTGGCAAACTTTAGATGGGCCTGGATGTGTCCTCGCTTAAACAGGGGGACATGCACTGCAGAATTTGAGTCCATCTCGCCGTAGTGTGGTAGCCTTTGTTACTTTGGTCCCAGCTCTCTGCAGGACATTAATCAGGTCCTTCCGTGTAGTTCTGGGATTTTTGCTCACTGTTCCTACAATCATTTTGACCCCACATGATGAGAACTTGCGTGTGGCCCCAGATCGAGGTAGATTATCAATCGCCTTGTATGTCCTCCATTTTCTTACAATTGCTCCCACAGCTGAGTCACACCAACCTGATTGCCTATTGTAGATTCACTCTTCCCAGCCTGGTGCAGGTCTACAATTTTATTCGTGGTGTGTTTCACCAGTTCTTTGGTAGTGTCCATGGTTGAGTTTGGAGTCTGACTGTTTGAGGCTGTGGACAGGTGTCTTTTATACAGATAATGAGATCAAAGAGTTGCCATTAATACAGATAACGAGTGGAGGACAGAAGAGCTTCTTAAAAAAGAAGTTACAGGTCTGTGACATCCAAAAATCTTGCTTGTTTGTGGGTGACCAAATACTTATTTTCCACCATTTACAAATAAATACTTTAAAAATCCTACAATGTGATTTCCTGGATTTTGTGTTTCTTATTTGGTCTATGACAGTTGAAGCGTGCATTTGATGACAATTACAGACCTCTCTCATCTTCCTAAGTAGGAGAACATGCACAATCACTGGCTGACTAAGTACTTCTTTGCCCTATTATTATTATTATTATTGTTATTATTATTATTATTATTATTATTATTTTTTGACAGTTTTGGAGACCTGAAATTCTGAATAGATGAAATAACAATAAGTAGACGAAAAATATATTTTCGTACTGTAAGGACAGAGAAGTCAATTAAGACCCCCTGCGTTTTTATTAATTAGCATTTTCCAGACTCTTCCAACTTCTTTCTGATTGCATTTAATAGGTGGCTAGAATTCCCACAAAATTGGCCTTTGTGTGAAACAAATTAATTTTCAGACCAAACTTTCGGAAACGATGTATCCTTTATTTGATATTATATGACTTGGTATTATATTATTTTGTGTCATAAGTATCCAGTTAGGTCAGATAGGTCAGTTTCTCTGGATTTCGTTTATTTGGGCAGGGAGACAAGGGCGGTATACGATATCTGCAACGTGTATTTCTTCTGTGTTTGTGTTCCCACCATATGAGCAGCATTTTTTTTTTTTACAATGGACATCTCGTTAAAACCTGTCTGCGTGGGTGTGACATGACCATGGGCTCTCTGACAGAGCTACAGACAGCATATCTCTCACTAGCGCCAGATCTGCGCACTCGGAGCTTCTCAGTGTTCCGCTAAATGCGATCCGCGATCCAGGTCAGTGTCGATCTCAAGTGATTTCTCGCAGATCATATCATGTCTAATCTACAGCGCAGCTCTAAAGCGGCACCCCATGCATAAAGGGCATAGTTTCGTTGCTAGCGGAGGCGCTCACGGGCTTCTTTAGGATGCAGAAATCACCTGTGGATGATGCCGGCTTCCTTTCAAGATATTTCTTCTGGTAAGATCTAAGTGCTTAAGATATCAGCATGGAGTGTCTTTTGACACATGATTCAGTTGGCAGTGGTTGAGCTAGGAGGCTATAACTTACCTTACTTTGTGTGTATGAATTGTAAATACAAGAAATGTGCTTTTGTATCATTCTGTGCCACATCTTCTATTTGTTAGTTAGCTACATCACCTACCTGCTACTAACCATATCCTTCACTTTTATTCCTTCATTCAAATATCTCCATGGGGATTTGGGCACTTGTCTTTAAATGGCAACATAACACAGAAATAACTTTAAAGTCATAAATACAGGGGTCAGTTTGAAGCTAGTTCAAAAATTACAATTATGATTTTGCTGGACTTTGTTTTCATCCTCAGAGATGCATCTGCAAACTCAACTCGTCTTTTTGTGACAGCGGTAAATCTGGTATATATCCAGAAATGACGTTGAAAATTGTCACTGATGTTTAGCTGTTTCTGCTGGCTGTTTGCAGGTGGACAAGCCCTATTATGCGAAAGGGTTTCAGGGAGAAACTAGGGCCATCCGATGTGTACCAAGCTCCATCAAAAGATACAGCGGATGTACTTGCAGAACGCCTAGAAAAGTTAGTGTCTCTGAAGTCCCATGATTTCCATCGATTGAAAAGTATAATTTCTATAATTTTAGTTAAACAGATTAATTCTATCACGTGAAAAGGCCTGCTTTTTATATGTAGCTCATTTCTGTGTTTTCAAGTGATCTGTTGTTTTTGTGTGTGTATGAAATCCATGCTTCTATGGTAAGACATAAAAACTCATCATGGAGCGCATTGACTAAGATTGGGGAAACTACCAAACCTTAAAAAAAAAACTTTAAAATACTCTAATAATGATAAAATGTGCTTTGGATGTTTTTCTCTGTTAACAAGTGGAGCTGAGTTTATAGCATATTATTCCGTAATTTCCTGAAGCCTTAGTGTACTTATGCTCTTAGTACCCCTAGTGTCTCTTTATTCACTGATGGGATGAGGAGTGACTGAAAGAATGAGTCAGACCCTAAACATAACAGTATTTTTACAATGAAAAGCTGCTAACAGGACACATCACCCTAGCTCCTATTGTCTATCCCAGAAGTTTCAAAGGCCCCATTACACAAGCAAGCTTAAATGTCACGTCTTTGAGCCAAAGTGTTAATGTGATGTTCCTGAAGAAAAGAAAAACTTGGTAAATGCCACCTCACTACTTCCAGTAAATTCCCTAGCATGCCATGTTTCATATAGACAGCAATATGTTAGATTGGGTTATGGTGCCAGTGCTCATCAAACATGACCTTTTGAAGCGTCAAGCCCCTGGAGAGAGATAGATGGTGGGCCGTATTTTAGTCTCCAAACATGCTTGTTTTCTAAGAGTTTGAACTTTTTGTACAATTGAGAGCATGGTGTTACCCCTGCTTGTCAAGGTCTCTTTGCCTTGTAGTGAGTTAAATCTCTGTGGCTATTAACAAATGTCCTGAACAATGTACCATATTTTCTCAGCATGGAAGGTTGTGTAGAGCTGTTTAACTGTTCCTTTTAAACTTTCTCTATCTCCACATACAGAGAATGGGACCGGGAAGTTATTTCTGCAAAGAAAAAACCCAGTCTGCTTCGAGCACTTTCCCGATGCTTCCTTCGACCTTTTCTGTTTTTTGGAATCATTCTTTATTTGGGAGTAAGTTTATAAATCGTAACACCTATGTTTCTTCATATGCTAAGACCAAACAACATAGAAGCGTGGTGTGTTGTTAAATATAATAAAAAAAAATTGAACCTATGTCAAGCGATCTAGACTGGGACAGACTTATAATCAGATAGTAAACTCCTTTCATGTCTTTAAAAGTGATGATTTTAATAATTTTGTCGTGCCAAAACTAATTTTTGAAAATTAAAAGTGGTTTTTGTTAAAATAAATGGAAGAATAGGAAAAAGAAGTGATTTCAAGAATACGAATGATGCGAATTGTTTTAATGTATGATTTACCAAGTACAACCCTAAAGGCACAAAAAGTTTACACTGCTTTTCATGGTTTTCTGTTAAAAAATGGTTTTTACATGATTCAAGAATCAATTTACTGTTGTTTTGCAAAAAGCTATATGACAACACAATTAGTAATTAAAAAAGTTCAAAAAAATAGTCCTAAAATTGGCGATGTTCGTTGTTTAATTATCACCGAAAAACAATACCAAGAAATGCATTTTTTTGTTGGAAAACGGAGCTATCAAGAAATGCTTTTTAATCCCGAACCAATTTTAGAAATTTAATTATGAAAACAATTGAAATTACAAATCCGCGCTTTGAACGCCAAAAAATTACCTTTGCAAACCGTTTGGCAATTTTAACCGGACATAATCGTTCGGGAAAAACATTGATTTTAGAACAAATTGCTGATGCATTGAAAGAAGGCAGTAGCCATGTTTTAATCGATCAACAACCAGTTCAAAGAGGGCAATTTCAAGTCGCT
>JAYJMA010100271.1:0-20887 GCA_036873895.1 Parotocinclus cabessadecuia
GTCGATTATTTTTTCAATTAATCGATGAATTGGATACTTCAAAAAATATTTGTCTTTAATCGGAAATAGATCGTTAAATAACGGAGAAAATAAGTGCTTACAATAATAATAGATAGATAAATAATAACAGATTCAATTAAATAAGACTTACAACTGCTGTTTTCTTGTGCAATGAGAAAGACAGTATAGCATGAGTTTAGATAGATCAATTTAAACAGGTCAATAAATGTTTTATTTACAGCATTATGTTAAGGCAAGTAAGTAACAAAAGTACAAAAGCTAAGAAATACGCACACACTGGCACAATATGAAGCATAGTGTGTAAATACCTAATTACACTAATTAGAGTAGCTCGAATATGTTACCTTAATCACTGTTTAAATGCAATTTATCCTGCCTATACAGTACAGTGTCTTCACTCTTACTCTGTCAGAAAATTACAACTTAAGCTTAATCATTAAGCGGAACGCACCAGGGCGAAAGGTAGGTACCCTAACACAGCCAAGACTTAATAAAGCCAGATTAAAACATTATTTACTATGTCTAGAAAAATGCTGGCTATTAAATACCAAAATACCACCTCTGCTACAGCAAGAATTCATATGGCTGGGTTAAATGAAATTGCATATATACTTTTTGACAAGAAAAGCACTAAAAAATTGATGTTGTAATCAAATGAAACCTTGTGTTTATGTATGAATGTAATAATGATATATGTTGATATATGTATGTTATACAAATATTAGAGTGAAAGGAAAGTTTATTAGGCACAACTGTACAATTGAAAGGAGGTCCCAGTTCCCCTATTAGGCAACATCGATCCTGAGTACCATATGAGGCATAGTTGGCATGGAGGCAAGTAGATTTTGTTTTCTATCTTGTAACACATTTAACCACAGATGTTGCAGCCATGGCTCTTAGCAAACGAAGGCAATCCAACATTGCATTATGTTTTTGTCATTGAGTGTATACTACTGCACAAAAGCCATGTAAAAAGCTATAAAGCTGATATACCTTCAGAGATGATGAAAACAAATAAAAAAAACCTAATGAAAAGGTTTTAAGTTTGCAAAAAAAAAACAATGAACAATAAATCAATGTCAATTTAGATTTTAGTACAACCATACTAAGTGGTATTAGCATATTTGGGAACAGTATTTTGGTACCGTTTGGTACTGTTGCCACAGATTCAGGTCAATCTGTTCACTATATTTTATTTATATATCTGCAAACTCATTAAGCTGTTACCTGAAATATGGTCTACAGAATACAATATGGTATATAAAATAAATGGGGCTCTTAAACTCAGATTCCAGAAACATGGTCTATACAGATAAATGTGTGCTTTTGTGTGTATTGTAGTTCCAACAAAGATAGCAAAACGTGAGAGTGTGTGTGTGTGTGTGTGTGTGTGTGTGCGCGCGCGCACATGTACACCTGTATATTACGTTAGGGGGACCAGTGGATCTGAAGGATCTGACAGTTTTTTGTTAGGACTGTTCTGCTGGTTCCATGAGGTTAACTGTTTTTTTAAGTACAGAATTGCGACCAATAGAGTTCCTTTAGGTGACGGTTATGGTTGGGTGGTTGGGGGTAGGTACAGCATTATTTAGATACAGTACGTAACTGCATTTTTGCAACACAGCACGCTGGAGTTAAACTTTCTTGCTCTGTCAGTCTATAAATGAGTGTGAAATAAAGTGGGCACATTCACAATTATACGTAACCCATCTTAAGTAGTAAATTATAATGTATGAGATACATTGCAGTATATTAGATATTTAGTCTGTATTGGTGTATGTGCATAAAGCTGCATGTGTTCCATAAAGCATTGCCTGTAAGGTAAATGTACTCATTGACAACAAAAATGCATAATTGGTCTGAAAGAAGCAGGGTGGTTATTTTGACTAAATGCTCACCATCCTGGCAATTCTGATCTAGCTGTTAGGAGTTGGGAGCAGCGGTTCCAGACAGACCACCAGTAGAGTGGAACGTTGGATCCACCGACAGGGATGGGCAGCCCCCACAGGTTTTTTGTTCTCCATCCAGACAGTTGGACTGAGTGTAATATGGTGTTGAGACAACATCCATAGAACGTATCTTGGACTTATATTTGTACGTATTATATTAATTATTTTATTAATTCTATTAATTGTACGCATATACTATATCAAAACATGTACCTAATGCCCATGGCAGCTGGGTATATGAGATATTTCATCTTCTTCTTCTGCTTGAAGAGGAAAATGTTTTGTTTAGTTTATTTCTTTTTGGAGGCCAGCCAGACAATCAGGCGGCCTGTGTTTTGTTAAGGCTGTTTCATTTCCCTGCTCCCAAAGTGCTCCTGCTGGCCAGGCCTCCAGCAGTAGCAGCAACAGTCTCTCCTTTTGGCAGTTATGTGTAAACATTGCACAATGTTTTATTAAAAGCACTGAGTTCCAGCTGCAGTTTGACCCCTGGGTAACAGTGGTGCCTATACCATGTGGGAGCCCCGAAGGGCCAATTTACACCCAAGACAGGTACATTCACTCTGATTGGAATCATTCAAAATGCCATAATTTTCCCCTTACACTTCCCAATGTTACATTTAACATATAAAGTCATGGATATTTACAGCTACTGTTGATTGGGAAAATTCAACACAACTCGAGGTTATGTTAGGGTAAATTCTGTAATATGCAAATGTTTTCTCGTGAGTGAAAAGACTACATCTGTTGTAACTGCTAGACATTTGCTCTAAGCAGATCAACACTAAATACATATGTACATGAAATTGTTATTTTTCTCATTAATAAAAGGCGTCCATTTAGAGTAGGAATCTGGCTTTGAACTGATTTCTCACAACGTAAAGAGCAATGGGGCTGCTGCAACAATATTGGCAAGTAATTAAGAATAAAGGTCTTCATTCCTCAGCCAGATTGAAAATTATAGCTTGCCTGACAGTAATCGTAGGGGCACCCATGCGCAAGGATATAATTTCATGTAACACATCTCTAGTTAACGACGTTGATCTGTTTTCTCACTCACCTCATGGTGATCTCTTATTCTCCTCCGTCTCACTAGGCTGCAGATTACATGCAAATATATTATAAGGAGAAGGCTTCTTTGAATGCATCCACACATACACAGCCACATGCACAGAAGTATGTAGGTTGCCCAAACATCACATGCATGCATTAATAACAAAGGCATGGACTTAAATATACTGAAACCAAGTGCACTTATAAAAAATCTATATAAATGCAACACTTTTTTTTTTTTGCTCCCATTTTTTCCCCCCATGTTTTCAGCTTCCAGGGATTGTGTACAGATCCTTGCAACATGGGGCTGTGCATTATCATTGATGGTCGTGGAAAAATGACATAACAGGTCTCAGGATCTCGTCACGGTATCTTTGTGCATTCAAAATGCCGTCGATAAAATGCACCTGTTTTTGTTGTCCATAACATACAGCTGTCCATACCATAACCCCACCACCACCATGGACCCCTAGATTCACAGCCCTGATATCAGCAAATCGCTCACCCACACAATGCCATAGATGCAGTCTGTCATCTGCCCTGTGCAGTGAAAACCACCATTCATCCATAAACAGAACACCTCTCCAACCTGTTATACGTCATCGAATGTGAGCAATTGTCCCTTCAAGTCTGTTAGGAAGATGAACGGCAGTCAGGTGGAGACCCTAGTGAGGATGAGGAGCATGCAGCAGAGCTTTCCTGAGGTAGTTTTGGACAGTTTTTCAAAAATTCTTTGGCTATGCAAACTGATTGTTACAGCAGCTGTCTGGGTGGCTGTTCTTAGACAGCTTTGGTGGTGAAGAGGTCCTGGGTTGGTGTGGTTACACATGATCTGCGGTTGTGAGGTTGGTTGTATGTACTGCTAAATTCTCTGAGATGCCTTATGTTAGAGAAATGAACATCTAATTCACGGGCAACAGCTCTGTTGGACCCCTGACAATTGCATGCTCCCTCAAAACTTTCAGCATCTGTGGCACCTTCAATCGAGTAGTGCTCAATGAGAATCTGACAAGCAAGGATTTGTTCCTCAGACTACTGCCAAAAGGTGAAGCACAGTGTTGTAGACAGGACAAGGCCAATAACAAATGATACCAACCCAAACTATGACTACAGATTAACACTAAATAGGCCTTAATATTGTAGGTAAGCCATAAGATCACATTCTGGCCAATAGCAGGTTTGTGGTTTAGCAATGTTATAATGACAATATATTATTGACGATTAGATCGATAAACACTTGCTCGCATATAAAATATTTCAGTATTTCATTTTTGTGAGGCGTAAAATTCAAACTTTGTTCTCTTCTAAAAAAGTGTTTTCTTGGCTGTTACCTTTCCAAAAAAGATCATTTCTGACTGAAGATGGATCAGCATTGCCATCCCGATGAACTGCCAAATGATGCTATTGCTCAAGTGTAAGAGTTGTTTAACAAACATCTGATTAATGTTTGTTCACATTAACAACCAAAGTTTAAGTATTTACAACAAATTAGTATGATAAATAAAAATCTGAGATATTTCATCTCTGGATGTTAGATATTAACTGGTAAAACAAAAATTTAAAAAGTTCCCACTGTAATTTCCTTACAGCGCAGTGTTGGATTTATCTACTAGTGTCACACACACGCACTATTCACTTTATTGCACGTTACAACTAGTATACAAAAGGTGATATTGCATTGCCTTTTCTGGGAATTATTGTTTGTTATTGCATTGTTGACACATTCCCTCTTTTTGGGCAGTGATATATTGTGCTTTCAGATATATCTTTTTTAAAATTATTAATTTGCATTTTATTGTATGAAATAAGTATTTGATCACACACCAGCCAGCAAGTATTTTGGCCCTGTCCAATTCTAAAAAGCTGTCTAAGGTCACCAGGGACAAAATTGTAGCCCTGCACAAAGGTGGGATGGGGTACAAGGCAATAGGCAAGCAGCTTGGTAAACCGGTACCAACTGTTGGTTGTTTTTATTTACCTATTATATAATAACTTGTGTAAATGATTAGAATGTGGAAGAAACACAAGATGACTGAACTTCCTCGGTCTGGGGCTCCATGCAAGATCTCCCGTAATGGTCAGATGAGACCAAAACAGCGCTTTTTCACAGTGTTTGAAAGAAGAAGAAGAAGGATGAAAATACTGTCCCAATCGTGAAGCATGGGATTGAAAACATCATATTTTGGGAGTGCTCTGCAAAGGGATAAGGACAACTGCACCGTGTTGAAGGAAGGATGGATGGGGTCATGTATCGGGAAATTTTAACCAACGACCTCCAGCCCTCAGTAAGAGCATTGAAGACAGGTCGTGTCTGGGTCTTCCAGCATGACAATGACCCGAAACACACATCCAGGGAAACTAAGCAATGGCTCCATAAGAAGCATTTCAAGGTCTTTGAGTGGCCTAGCCAATTTCTATGCCAGAACCCAATAAAAAATCTTTGGAGGAAGCTGAAACTTCAAAGCAACAGCTCTGAAACCTGAATGATCTAGAGAAGATCTGCATGGAGGAGTCATTAAAAATCCCTGCTGCAGTGTGTGTAAATTTGGTCAAAAACTACAGGAAACATCTGACCTCTGTACTTACAAACAACGGTTTCTGTACCAAATATTAAGTACTGTTTTTCTATTGTATCAAAGCTATTTTATGCAATACAATGCAAATTCCTTATTTAAAAATCATACAATGTGATTTTCTGGAAATTTTGAGATTCTGTCTCACACAGCTGAAGTGTACCTACGATAAAAAATTACAGACCTCTGTATTCTTGCAAAATCGTCAGTGTATCAAATACTTATTTTAGTACGTATATGGTTATTATACCAGTAAAACGATGGTATATCTAATCTAATGCTAGCCTAATACTATTGCACAGTATTGTTAATACCTTAAGTGTACTCAATCTCTACAAAGCACTAATTTCGACTCCTTTAGGGTCCACTGTTGACTTACTTTGCACACAGTTCAGTGCCTTGCATTGAGTGTGCAGATCTTATACTTGTGGGAAGTTGTTTGCATGGAAACCCAATCCATTACAGATGACTGGAAATCTGTAGCAGGGCAGAAATGTGATGAACTGGCTTGTTGGAAAGTGGCACACTATATCACTACAGCAGCAAACTCTTCAGTATGACAAGCCTTCTGGTGTTTGTCTCTGGAGATTACATCGCTGTGTGCCTAATGCACCTGTTCAGCAGTAAGTGCAGCTGACATGCCTGAATCCACTATTCACAAGTAGAAGCTCAGACTGCCAGTCTGGGCTCAGTACAATCATAGACGTCTCTGATCACTGTAAGGAATTTGCACAGAAAGAATTGGGACTGCATATATAAAATAGAAAGCACAAAGCACATGAGATGTTTTGAAGATGTTCTTTTCTGTTAGTAACAGTGTGTAGGTAGATTGTCAATCTACTCACTTGGCGCACTTATTCATGGCGGGTCGTGGTGAAGCTGGAGGTCTAATGCGATGAGAAATACAGTGTTATACTTTGTGTTGGTTGTTCACTGCATGAGAGCGTGCCACATACAAAACCCAGAGATTCCAATTTCTTTCAGGATATCTTAGCTCAGCTTCCTTACATGCCCCTGCTGTGATTCTGGGTTCCCCTGCATTCCTCTGCTATGTTCCTTGACATTAAAATTGCTTTCAAGCACTTCAGAGAGAGAGTCTCCTATCTGTCCATAATGCAGTTTGATATGTGCTGCTCACCAGGTGTGTTTGAAAACACCAGAATCCTGTTACAAAATGCTTAACCAGTGAATCCAACCACATGACAATGCATGTAGGCTGATGTTTGTGTGTCCAGAAATGTGAGAGTTTGTGTGTGTTTCAAAAAAAAAAGGACCAACAAGAGATTGATTATCACAATGGCTCCAACTTACATTTGACTGTAACTGAGTTTGAAACAGCTATTAAAAGCAGGACCAGATTTATTACTGCTATCATTTTAATATGATCGTGTTTTTTTTTTTTCAATCAAATGTAATCAAATGTAATTTCTCCACTGAATCCTGCATTTAATCATAGCAATGTGTTCCTGAATTTAATGTGTAGACTGAATGGCCACTTTATTAGAAAGATCTAGACACATGTTGGTCCATCTTTGACGTTCAGAACTGCAGCAATTAAATGTGGCATAGCTTCCACTTGGTGTTTAAATTGTTCTGCAGGACTGATCTAAATTAGCTATGATTTTCCTGGAACCAATAAATGACTTTACAATCTTTGTGACATGGTGCATTGTTCTGCTTAACCTGGCAGTGTCCTTTATGCTGTCCAAATGTCCATTCACAGGTATCTTGGTGTTCCAAGAAAGCATTCTCAGTACCACTTTGTCAGCCTAGTCAACTTCTGACCCTCCCATTAGCTTGGTGAAACAGACATCTGGATTCATGTGACCAGGCAATGTTTCGCTGCTCAGCCATCCAATTTCTGTGCCCCCTTCTGATGTCTTGCCTTTCTGTTTCTTTTATACAACAATGGCACTCACACTGGCTGTCTGCTGTTAAAGCCCATATGTGATAAAGAATGAAGAGTTGTGCATTTTCGACACGTTATTTGCGACATGAGTGCTATGTTCAGCTGCACGTTAATGTCTACTATCACGCCTTTCGTTAATTTGTTTATTCATTGTTCCTCAGGTTATTCCTTAGTCACAACATTCTTAGTATAATCTCAATACCATTGCACAAGAAAACTACACAAAGTTGGCACTTTTAGAAATACTGCCCCCAGCTTATCAATGAACAATGGCCATGTGCCTAATAAAGTGGCCACTCGGTGCATATAGCATTTTTATGTTGTAATGCACTGTATTGCATTGTCCTGGTAAAGGACATGTTACTCATTAAGAAAATATTGGGCTATTATTAATGTATTACGATGCATATTTTGAATGATGTTTTATATACATTTTTATATACAGTGTTCCCTCAGTTACTGGCCACCTTGAAAAATTTGTCTTTTCTCATTCGCTCAGCTATTCTTGCTTTATCTCATTTCACCCAGCACATCGGATCATCAATGATTCAGATTCACAATTGCTTATGCTCAGTGCTTCGGTAATTTAGTGCTTCTGCTTCACTCGTGTTTTCTTTATTTCTACACTACACATCTACTCTAAAAAAGTTTAGAGATGGCAGCCAACTGAAAAGTACAAAACAGTGAGAACTGCATCAGAGTATGATACTTTACACATTTGCTGGGCTTCAGGTTAGCCGCAGCTCTTTGAGCTCTATTGAGTTTGCCAGTAGAGTAAGTGTTTTTCTTTTTCATTACTCACTAAATCACATGAGGTTTTGGATACTTAACTATTAAATTAGCTGTGTGTTAATGATTTTGGCCAACTGAAGGATAATGTAAGTGTGTTAAACATTAACTTATTTATTACTCTGCCTTTGTCAATGTCTTATACAGTAAAGATTTTTTGAGGGTCGAGACTGGTTTAATTCAGTTTCCTTAATTTCTTATGAGAAACATTTGCTTGACTTCTGGAACGTTGAGAACCGAGGTACTGCTGTACCGCTGCTTATTTTTCTTATATTAGTCTTATTGTTGTCAATATCTGTCGACATTTGGTGTCATATTAAGTGCCCATAGTACAAAGTTGTATTTGGTATTTGTCTAACCATTTTATTCCCTCAACATTTAACCCCTTAGACTATTTTCTGACTGACTGAAATTGCCAAATAAAAACTTTAGACTTCTAGAATTTTTCTTTCAAATTCAAAGTCAAATTTATTTATATAGCACTTTTTACAATGGTGCATTGTCTCAAAGGAGCTTTACAATATTAATCCCAATCCCAAAATGAGCGAGCCTATGGTGACAGTCGCAACAAAAAAAAAATTCCTAAATATAGAAGAAAGAAATCTTGGGAGAACCAAGACTCAAAAAGGGGCCTGTCCTCCTTGGGTGGCCTAGATGTTAATTGAAATAATTAATTTGTAACAATACTAAAATCAAGTAATTAATACAATTTTAATTAATAATAAAATTTAAATCAAATAACAAAATAAATCCACACCTGTAAGTTATTGGAGGTTGCACCGTCTCCTAATAACTAAAAGATGGAGGGAGTTATTGCACTCTGGTGGGATCCGGGCATGGTGGGACTGGGTTCTGTTGATGAAGACCAGTATGTCGAGGTAGAGGAGCATCCTAGTGTGTGGTGGAACTGGTACTGGAACATCAGCTCAAAGAGATAAGAGAAAATGTAGTTATTTAGTGGTTAGGAGCACAGAGTCTATTAACAATCACTGATGCCATGTGCAGCATGAAACTTTTGCAGCACTAACTATAGCAGCAAACCCAGAAGAGAAAGAACCAGAAGGTAACATAGAGGTAACCAAGATGCAAGAGCCAACCTGAGCCATGCATCCCAGTCTAAATCTAACCAAAGTCCCATCTAAATAGGAATGTTTTTAGCCTAGACGAAAATATGTGGAAAGTGTCTTGACTCTCAAATTAAAGTGCAGAGTTTATTTCATAGCCAAATTAAATAAAATGTAATAAAAAATATGATTACATGCAACTCATTTGGCAGATGCCCTTATCCAGACAGACAATTGATAAAGTCATACAATTCAAACAGTTTTTTGTTAGCACACTTACTAACTTAACTTAACGGTAATGTACATTACATACAGTAAATATGTCTTCTAGACATTTGCGTATACATTTGATCATTTATCAGATGCTAGCATCTCATCCATAGCATCCTACATATGATATAATCTTACCTAGTTCCGGGCTGGGTCTCTGAAGCTGTGACACGACAGCTCTAACCAGTGCCAATTTATGCCACTTAAATAGTAATTCTAATAATAAGTTTCAATACTTTCTATATACTATACTATATGTATTCTATAATACATTTTCCTTTTACCGTATTTTAACCTGTGCAATTGTGTAATTAGTAAAGGAGTACTTAAGTAAATTTTACACAAGTTTTCATCATTCTTACTCAAGTCATTATTTGGATGAGTACTTTTACTTAATTACAATAATGTGCAGGGCAGCACCGCTGCCTCACAGCAAGAAGGTCCTGGGTTCAATCCCAAGGTGGAACGGCCTGGGTCCTTTCTGTGTGGAATCTGCATGTACTCCCCATGTCTGCGTGGGTTTACTCCAGGTACTCCGGTTTCCTCCCACAGTCGAAAGGCATGTGTGTTAGGTTAAATGGTCACTCTAAAGTGGCCCTTAGTGTGTGACTGTGCACGACCACATATGGATTAAGTGGAAGATAATGGATCAATGGATCGACAAATATTTGCATTGCTAGTTTTAGGCCACTCTTATATTTGTTGTTTTATCAGTCTATTTTTTGCCTATGACGATTATATATGATCATTATAACATCTTTGCACAGTCCTTTCACATATTATGCTGCTTTAGCCACCTCTATAAATACAGGGATTATTCATTCAGATTAGTGGTACCATCAATTCTATTCAGAACATTAGCAGCACTGGAATAGTGATTAGAGAGTTTGCTTACCAATTCTGATTGTCAGGTTTTTGGAGCTTAATCCATTTACATAGCCATGTTAAGTCAGTTCTGTTCACTAGCAGCAACACTATATTAAGGTTAAAAAAATATGGATTATATTTGGATTATATATGGATCATTTTTCATACTTTTTGTCCATAAAGTCTGCTAGTGTTTGAGTATTCTTAATTTTAAAAATCCCTGTTTTTTTATTTATTGAAATGTTACAATTTTGTGTGTTTTTGTGTTAGGTCTCAGTGTCTACACCTCGCATAAGCTGCTGCTGAGTGCCTGCACTGAAGCAGGCTGTACCAACAGCTCCATGGTCACACTGTTCACCGGTCAGCTCGCTCCATCTCACATGGATGCACCGGTCCTCACTGTTCTGGATGACCACAGCATCTTCATTGAGTAAGTCCCACCCACTCCTGCAAGCACACACACAGCACAGCATAATACTGATAAGGGGTGTCTTTAAAACAATCTTCCTGAACAAAAAATCGGTCACCATGAGTGTTAATGGTGGAACATTAAGCTTCTGCAAACAGTGTTGCACAAGGATGATCAGGCTATAAATATCTGCAGGGTGTGTGACAGGATTCATAGATCAAGAAGAGATGTTACAGTGCAGTGAATGGCTCAAATGATATGTGTAAAATGGACCACAAAGCCAAAATCCCAGTCTACATGAAATTCCCATCAGAATTGTGAACGAAAGACAGACAGCTTGTGAATAAAAAAAATGCTTTGCTTCCAGGTATGATTTTCAGGCACACGAGGTCTTCACTCATTTCTGCCCACAAAGTTTACTGACACACAAGTGTTCATGTTTATGTTATCTGATTAGATGAACTTTGCTTCTGTCTGCAAGGTTTAGTTCAAGCTAAAGGGGGTTATGTAATGATCTGGTGGTTTTAATTATTGTTTTAACATAAATAGGTCCTTTGTTTGAAGTGACAGTAAATTTGAACCACAATGCCTTCGCCCAGCTGCTAGACATGCATACTTTGCCTTTTGCTCATTATCTAACATAACATAAACACAACACTTGGTCCTGTACAGTTTTTATGCCTGTGTTTGGAACTTGGTAGTGAGTTTGGGGAGATAAATTATATGATGTGGTACACACTTCAGCTAGTGAGAGCTCTCTCTGAATGCATGTGCTGCTGCAGCTGCTATATGTTTTCTCATCACAGTGGGATTGATTATTACTGACCTGGCCTGCTGTGTTGTACAGTGCAATGACATGGCTGTTTATATAGGTGGCAGTCTATAACAGTTTCACATTGAATCACTTGTCGGTGTGACATGTTCTTTTAGCAGAACAGATTCATTTATTTATTTATTACATACATTTATTATTTAATGGTAAAATAAGCATACTTTAAAGAAATCCATTGTAGTTAAAATAATAAATGTAGTCTCCCAAAATGTCAAAGTTGAGATCCACCACCAAAATAGTACATGATCTGTGCTGGTCCTGTGTGAATCCTGGACACTAGAGAAAAGTAGTGAACAAAGTATCTAGAAATAGATGAACTACAGGTATGTGCAAATGATCAATTGGACTATGAGTGTAGAAACAAGATTGTGTACCTAATAAAGAGACCAGTGAGTGTATATGTGCAGTGTGACATATACGTTGCTATGCAATGTCTATATTTGCCCTTATGGGGGCATTATTCTTGAAGAAGGAACGAACTCAGGGGTCAGACTGAAGTTTACACTCTGACTTATTTTCCCAGCATATTTTGTCAAGTTTGAGGAGTTGTCCGAGCTCATGGCGAGCGCATTAATCAACTGAGTGTTTTCCATATAATCATAAAGTGCAGCGCGCCCCCTCCGTCACTCACCCTGTTGGCTCCTTGTCCTTGTCTTTGGCCGTCCTCGGCTGGCCGACTTGAAATTAGAGCCTTGATTTAGTGGTGTAACAGTGAGCCACAGTGTCGTGCAGTCCTGCCTGCCATTGGACTCTATGAAAATGCCTGAGCATGGCCTTCTCCTCTCCTAGTTAGCACGCTCAGTCCTCGCCTGTGCTTGACCCCTGCATTAATAGAGAAGGATGGATAGAGGAAGAGTTGATGGAAAAGTGTCAAGCTTTTTCTCCGTATGCTTCCACCTTGGCCTTTAGCAATTTGTGTGAAAGCCATTAGAGCCTCATCCTTAGATGCTACTCCAACATCACTTAAGAACTAGCCAGACAGGGCACATGGATGAAAGAGAGAGAGAGAAAGAGAGGAAAGAATAGAGATCCAACAGGGTGGCGATCTTGCCGCACTTTGTTTCTTAGCATCAGAGCGAGGACTAGCAGGGTGACGGAAGTGTAAGGCTACATTTTTCCTGCTGAAAGAAAATGTCAGCACTTTACTTGAACGATCACGGGTGGAGAAAGGCGAGGGCGAGAGGAGAATACATATCCGAGTGAGCACCTCAAGAACACAGATGCCGCATCAGACGGCTGCCTGGAATTACGCCTCCCTCTCCAATCCACCATTTCTGCTCTAATGTAGTAACCACTCAGACCGGTCCTCATTCAATTATTCTCATTTATGCCCTAGCATGTGGAATGGGGGGAAGCTTTAACTGTTCTTGTTCCATTTCTCCATAAATGGTGCTGGAAAGCTTGTGATGTCAGTCTGTCATTTATAAAAAAAGATGTCTATGACTCAATTTATGCCATCACCGATTTTCATAACTTAGTTATAGTCCGCTTTGTAATGAAGCAGCGCTTTGGAGAAAAGCTTGCCATATTTATTGTTCTCATTTACGAAGGAGGTCAGGGAATGGTTATTGCTTTATTTACATGGAATTTTCTGATTTCAATAGGACCAAATGCACGCCTTTAGGAGGAGGCAAAGAAAGCCGAGTCCCGCTATAATTTGACATTACAGATGATATCTTTTCCTCTTTTCCTCTCAGGGTCTAATTGTGAATACGGTGCCTTTGGAAGGTATTGCCTTGTTAGCAGAATTGTAATAGCAAAGGGTGAAGGATCATACGTGTTCAATACTCTTTTGTTGTGTTGCAGTTTGCCTGTGAGAAAGGTCCTGAGCTGCAAGATATGCACAAAACAAGAATCAGCAGAAACCCTCCCTGCTGAATGCCCTCTCCACTTCCTGTTACATTTAGTACTACTCGTTTTGTGTTCACAGTACTGTACACTTCTTTTCTTAGCCCAGCTGTTTCATTTACAATACCATAGTTTTATGTATGTTAAAAAGTCCATTCTGTTTTCCTGTTGTTCTTGAGTATAAATCTTATGGCCAATTGATTTATCAATTATGTGATAGAGCACCATAATAGCCTGTGTCATTCGTCATTTAAAATACAATTGAACCGATACAGAAGCTGAATTAATCACAGTAATGAATAGGGTTACCTGCAGGGCTTTTTTTTCTCCTGCTAGAATGAAACCCCTTGAGAGACATGTGCTAATTTTACACTACGTGAAAGTGAACTTGCTTGTCCCCTAAACGTCATCTAAACTCATATAACAGTTAGCAGGACTTGCTGTTCTGTGCTGAAATCTAAGGCCTGTACAAATCTAAGATAATAAATATCCACATTATACCCAGCACTGTAGTGAGTGTGCGTTGTGCTGGTATGAGTGGATCAGTCACAGCAGTGCTGCTGGAATTTTAAACCCCTCAGTGTTTCTTCTGAACTGAAAATATTCCACCTACCAAAAATGTCCGGCCGCCAGCACCCTGTAGGCAGCATCCTATGACACCTGATTCAGGATTAGAGGATGACTAACACAAACTGTGCAACAACACGTGATACTGTCTCTGGCTTTATATCTACATGGTGGAGCAATAAGGCAGATGTGTATAATATAGTGCATTGGGGTGGGATGGGGGGGACGCATTGTTTAAAAACTCCAGCAGCACTTCTGTGTCTGATCCATTTATACCAGAACAACAAACAAACGTACATTTGCCAGATATGTATACAAGAAGACCAAGATACACTATATGGGCAGAAATTTTGGGATGCATCTTAATAATTGATTCTGGTATTTCATCAGGCCTTATCGACACAGGTGTATAAATTCACACCTACACCAAGCAGCCTGCCTTTAAAAACAGAAAGAATGGGATGTTCTGAAGAGCCGATTGAATTTGATTGTGGCACTGTAAACGGATTCCACTATTTCAATAAATATCCTAGATATTGCACAGTCAACTGTGCATGGTATTATTGAAAAGTGGAAGCCTTTAGGTGTTTGGCTGTTAAAATTGCAGTATGGTGTAACCGTGCGTAACATTGGCACAAACACTGTGCACAGAGGGCTTCATGGCATGAGTTTCCATGGCTGAGTCTCCTCCAAGCCTTAATCTACTAAACACAATCCCAAGCTTTGGATGGAGTGCTGTAAAGGCTCCACTGGACTCTGGAGCAGTGGAAACATTCTGTGGAGTGACAAATCATGAATATCACATTCTAATATTGTAGTTTTAATTACTGCCAGGAGAATATTGATTTTACTATAAAGTTTGGTGGAGTAGGGATACTGCTGTGGGGTTGTTTTTTACATGTGTGCCTAGGAATATTAATGCATCAGCATACTAGGATATTTTGAACATTTATATGATTCTAACTTTGTGGGAACTGTTTGGCTGAGTTTGGGTTGCTGCTCCAGCATGACTGTGTGCTTAAAGCAATGTATAAAACCACAGCTGGGTGAGTTGTTTTGTGAATCAACTTGACCTCAACCCCAACAAACATCTCTGGGTTGAGCTAGAACCGAGACCATGAGCCAGGTGCTCTCATCCAATGTCTGACCTCATAATTCCCAGACATGGTCAAAAATCTAAAGACTTCTGCTTGTTCTGAAATTGTGTTGTTTTTGTAGTTTTTATTTATGTACTCGTGTGCATGTATTTTCTATCTGTATTTGAATAGAAACCAAGAAGTTATTATACCATATTATACAACAATCCAGTTGTGGCCTTGGACCTTTGCACCGTACTATAGGCATAATATTCATTATTTATATCTACAAAGTGAATGCATTTTGTTATTTGTCTCATGTTCTAAGCATAATTGTTGACTTCAGAGATAATAGTGTTTTAAATCACGGTTATTTGCGATCGATCCGGTATAACATTATGGCCACCTCCTTGTTTCTACAGTCCATTTTATCAGTTCCACTTAGTGTATAGAAGCACTTTGTAGTTCTACAATTACAGACTGTAGTCTGTCTGTTTCTCTACATACTTTGCTTGTCCCCTTTAAACGTGCTTTATAAATAAAGGTGACTTTGCTCTGTTCTCTAATGGCCACCAGATCAGCACATATCAGGTACTATTTGGGGGTGGATTATACCCAGCACTGTAGTAACACTGCTGTGGTGGTGTGTTAGTGTGCGTTGTGCTGGTATGAGTGGATCAGTCACAGCAGTGCTGCTAGATTTTCAAACCCCTCAGTGTTTCTTCTGGACTGAAAATATGCCACCTACCAAAAATGTCCGGCCGCCAGCACCCTGTAGGCAGCATCCTATGACACCTGATTCAGGATTAGAGGATGACTAACACAAACTGTGCAACAACACGTGATACTGTCTCTGGCTTTATATCTACATGGTGGAGCAATAAGGCAGATGTGTATAATATAGTGCACGGGGGGGCGCAGTGTTTAAAAACTCCAGCAGCACTTCTGTGTCTGATCCATTTACACCAGGACAACAAAGACTACTAACACACTACCACCATAATGTTATGCCTGATTGGTGTATGGCAGATTATTAGTTACAGTTGTACGTGGCAGCTTGAGCACCACTGCTTATGCTGTGTCTGGTTGCTTTTATGTGAATAAACAGAAATGTTGCATGTTTATGTTAAGCTTATGCATTCTTACTGTTTAATAGCTTACATTTATAATATTAAAAAAATACATTAAGCTTGCAGAACCTCTGCTTACGAGAAAAGAAAGTGTCATACCTTAATTATCATTAGTGGAGTTATTTAGGTATACCAGGATAAATGTAACAAGACATCTTGCTTCACAAGCAGAGCAGAATCTGAACGGCTTGATGAATGGCATGTTTTCTGAGTTATGTGCACCACAGAAAATGACGGGTTAAATGATTTGACAGTTTATAGGATGGTAGGCACTCCAGATTCCCAAACGTAGTGCATTAAAGTATATCCCATTTACCTAAGCAGTCAAGGGAATGGTGTCACTTGTTATTCCCTTACATACAGTGGCAGCAAATCCAGAATTTCAGATAACTCCTAGACAAAATACAAGCCAGCACAGATAATCTAGAATAAATTATCATGAACGCTGGATAAATATTAATTTAAATAAGTGTCTTATACAGAATTGTACATTTCTGTAACTGCTCCTTTCTTTTATAGTTTCCTTTCCTGCTTTTATTCCCTTTCAGCTTTCTTTCTCTAGGATCTCTCAGCAGATAGTGGTGTCCTCTGTTATAAATTTAGTTCAGAGAAAGTCAAGCTGCAGTCTGAAATATGAACCTACTAGACTTCTCTATTTTTGTCTGTGCATCCTTGACCAGGGTTATCACAGTAGACTTTGTCTGGACCCCACACACTCTAGTGGCATCTCTGCCTCATGCTGTTGCTGTTCAGGTTTCCTGCTGTTCAGTAGCCCTGCTGACACATTGGTGACACCACTGACTCTGAGACCTCAGACTTGGTGTCATTTCTGTAGCCTTGGTGACACCTCTGACTCTTCACTTACCCCACTGTCTCTTGTGTGACACCACTGGCTGACTGCTAAGTGACACTGCTAATGTTTTGGTGATAGTGCTGACTCTTCGGTCACACCAATGGATCTTCAGTGAAGGCATTTACTCATTGGAGAAACCACTGTGACTTTATTGACCAACTCTGTGACTCATTGGTAATGCCCCTGACTCCTTACTTTCACCAATGACGTTTTGGTGAAACCACTATCTCTTTGCGACACGTTAACACCATTAGATTTTCAGCAATACTACTGACTCTTGGATGACTCCCATATGTCAGTAGTGATCCTGAATTGGATTAAGCAGGTATAAAAGTGATTGGATAAATATTGAATAGATAATATTTTTATCCATTGATAAACACTGAATAGTTTTACCATATTGGTGACTGTTCTGTTACACCACTGATTCAACTCTCACTCTTTGATGTAATATGTGACTTTTAGATAACATCACTAACTCTCTGAAGAATAAATGCATTTACATGCACTTAATAATCCAATAAGTCTAGAAAACTAGATTTTGTCAGTAACTGGATCAACGAGTATACATGCATTTAGATAATCAGATATTGGAAAACCTCCAGACTTGCATGTTTAGGCAATAATCAGATTTCTACTTTTACAATCAGCCAATAATCACAACTTTAAACCTTAACAATTAAATAATGATTTTATTTTGAGTTTCCTCAAGAATATGCTGTGTTTTAGACTTTTTGTCAGGTCTATAACTAAAACTTATAGAATGACAACCAACTCTACATGAATGTAAGGACAGAGAGATTATTAAACTGACATCCATCAGATTTCTTAATCTGATCTCTAGATCGGAGTATATTGTTTATGTGACCTCTTTAACTATCAGAATAGTCTAGAAATCAGATTATAACTGGATTGTTAATCACATGTTAATGCAGTCAGTTACATTACTGCTCCTAAGTGACGCCACTATAGACTGAATGTACAAGACTGAATGTTTTGCTGCCGCATCTATTGGTCAAAATGCCAATTTTTAACATTGGTTATTTTGTTTTCTTTTTTGTTGACTTATTTTGTGACGATTGACATATTGCTAAATACTTGTTAATACTGTTGACTTTGTGCTTTGTGCCACAAATTTCACGTACTTTTTCCCTTTTCTGCAGGTGGGCGGCTCCGCAGAAGCGCAACGGGAGGCTGGAGTTGTATATGCTCTACCAAGCTGTTTTGGGTGAGGAACCCTCCGTGGTCTACAACACTACGAAGTCAAATCACACACTGACAAGCCTTGTACCTGGGATCACCTACCTGTTCCAGATTGCTGTATGTTTTGTTGTACTTCTTTAACCTTTTTTTTACAATGTTACCCAAACAATGACTATGGATAATCAGCAAATAAGTGAACGAGTTACCAGTCACTTTATTAGGAACATCTTCTTTTTAAACATTTCATCAGTTTCACTTACCATATAGAAGCACTTTGTAGTTCTACAATTAGAGATTGTAGTCCATGTGTTTCTCTTAGTTCACGTAGTCCCCTGAACTGTTTCAACGATATTATGCACTTTAGATTGCAGTTTTATTGTTTTCAAATGATTCAGTAATTGTTTTACCTCAGTACTATCTCTAAATTGCCACTGTCCTAACTTAATTTGACATGTGTTGTAGGGCTAAAATGCAGGAATGGATGTTTATTAACAAGCAACACGAGGTTGACCAGACAAAACATTAAATATCTTATTAAATGTATTTCTTCTAACTTTCTTATATTTGATTATAAGTGTTTGAAATAAATATTTAAGCATGTGATAAATCGAGCTGTAAATACAGCATACAGAGGTGTTTGAATTTTAGAGAGAAAAACATTCACAAATATTTGTACCATATCTGTGATTAATGAATGCTTTTTTGTGAAATCAAAGTCAAATGTTCCAAAGTTTATTCAAGTTAGATGGTGTAAACTATTTTTTTTATTTAAAAAGTGAACGTTGATAATTCAACAAGCCAAGTATTATGGTCATGGCAAGAGTGTAATAAGCTCTCAACTGCATGAGCAAAATAGTAGCCCTAGATTTACATAATCTATATAACATGAATTTGATTAACGCTTTCAATGTTTTTTGACCCATCTACAGGCATGTACAGCAGGTGGCTGTACCCTCAGTGCCCCCAGTATGGCCCAAACACATGAGGGCTCTCCAGAAGCAGTGCCAGCTCCCAACATCCTCAGTGTTTCTCCACATGCAGTAAAGATGATGTGGGGTCCTCCTCTAAAGCCTAACGGTGAGAACAGTTAAAGCCAAGCCTTGGTACAGTTTCACATACACACACACACACACACACACACACACACTGGAGTTCCTCCACTTCTGTCATCCAGATTACTTAATATCATAGCTTGAAAATGTGCACAGCAATACATCTGTGTATTTGAAAAGCAAGAGATTTTGCATGTGGGTGACTAGATTCAGTAATTCAGTGACCTGTTTAGGTAATCAAAAAAACTGGATCTCGTACCCAGATAAGAAAAAAAATGGAACAGTATCGAAAAAGCAAATAAGTGAGAGCAAAAGCAGTTTCTTCTATTTTCTTTGATTTCTGACTCCTTCCTTTCTTTTGATTTCCTTTCAGACAGTATGAACCCAAGAACATTTCTGTTTTGTCTGGTCAACTTAATTTCACTTGTTAATAAACATCAATTCCTGCATGTCAGACCTGCAACACATTTAAAACATTTCTCCAATCTCCCTGCAAATACATATACAAGACATAAGAAGTGCACCAGTACAAGGCCGTAGTGTCATCTTAAAGGTAAAATATGTTGCTCTAAAATCTCAGTACTGAAAATGACCCTTGCCTTGGGTACTGACACAACCCCATATCATGACAGAGCCTGGCTTTTGGACTTGTTGCTAATAACAGTCAGGATGGTACTTTTTGTATTTGGTCCAGAGCTCACAGTGTTTACTTCATTAAAAAAAAAGTCCAGGAATAACAACTCATCTGACCACAATGCACATTTCCACTATCTGATGGTCCGCTAGATGCCTCTGAGCTTCTGGACATGGTTACCATGAGGCTTCTTTTTTGCACAGCAAAGTTTGAAGTGGAATTTGTTTATGTAACTCTATAATTCAGTGCTCAGTAAAGGTTCACCAAAGCAATCCATTGCCCATGTGCTTGTATCAGCTATTGTTTAATGGCGGGTTCTGGATGCAGGGCGTCTGAGGGATCGAGGATCACTGGTGATTAGGTTAAGTTTGTGCCATTGGCAAATTTCCCAATTTTAGGGAAATATCAAAATCTGATCAACAAGGCATGGTCATACTGTCTGCACCGAAATAAAATGTAAGCATAAAGAAACAAAGTAAATGTAAGAAAACTTAATAATTATTGTTTAAAATGTATTGTGTTACTATTATGTTCAGGAAAAAGCCATATTTAAAAAGAAAATATATGTTGATATAAAGATGATGTTTGTTTTTTGTAGGGTTTTTAATAATTTTTTTGGTTTCTAATTGTATTCCAGTTTGTTTAAATTTATTTAGTATTTTTTTGGTCTGGTTTTGCCTACTTAAATAACCCTGATTACAGTGTACACATTGTGAGTGAGTGTGTGTGTGTGTGTGTGTGTGTGTGTGTGTGTGTGTGTGTGTGTGTGTGTGTGTGTGTGTGTGTGTGTG
>JAYJMA010100282.1:0-20886 GCA_036873895.1 Parotocinclus cabessadecuia
AGGGGGGTGTGACGTTACGAGAATCGACCCTTAAAGCGCGGAACTTAGCATAACATGTACACAGTCCAGTCACGTTTTTTCTGTAATTAATGTTAATTAAGTAAATTCTCTAATGATCAGGAAGCCGGCACAGATCAGGGACTATTACACTGATTGTGATTAGTGTTAACGTGCTGGTACTACTGGATCGGACACAGCAGTGCTGCTGGAGTTTAAAAACACTGTTCACTCTCTGTCCGCTTTATTGCTTTTTGTTTTCCTGAGCGTTGGCTGAGTGACGCGAAGGCACCTAGTGCTGTAAGGAGACTGAAAGCGTAACACGCACGCACTGAAGTACTCGGCAAACGGGTTGCCTTTTATTGCGTTCGATAAAAAAAAAAAAAGGAAATGTTTCTTGACCTTGCCAGTGTACGCCGCTCACTCACCTCGATGTCGTCCAGCAGTTCCTTTTTCCTGCGTCGAATATTTGTCAGCTCGTCTCTCTCCTCCAGGGACAGGTCTTCAGGTACTACAGAAGAGCATACGGGTGAACACACATTCTCTCTATGTATAAATACACCTGTAGGCCGACCTTCCAAACGTTCTATGCAGAGCATTTTATTCGCTCTACTTTCCGGCACCTTTTTCTAAACTAAGTAGAACTCTGAAGTCAGAGCTTCATTTTCAAATGCTACTCTGGAACAAGAGCCGAGGTCCTCGACAGCGCCGTGTCTTAGTACAGAGTAAAAATGAACTTAGGAGTTGGGAATGCCTACGCATTTGATATTTCAAATCACTTGATATGCATGATCGTATGAGCCAGTAGGACATAAAGTAAACGAACCCACGGGTGTAGGCCTTTGTTTACATTTGCATCTAGTCGTTTAGAAGACCGAAAATATACAAATATGCTCGTACTATGTGAGCAATTTTGGGTTAAGGGTCTTGCTAAAATACCCATCGGTGGCAGATTAGCAGCCGTGGGATTTGAATCTTGGACCTTCACAGTTTCGAGGCGTGAGACCCCTTCCTTTTTAAGTATAATATCAGATTTATATTTATGTTATTTAGCAGACGCCCTTATCCAGAGCGACTTACAACTAGTACAGTCTTACAGTCCAAGCAATGGTGGATTTAGGGACCCAACTGTAGCAGAGATGGGATTTTAACTCTGAACCTTCTGGTCCACAGTCCAGTACCTTAACCGCTAGTCCAGCACAGTCCCAGAGCTTAGATTTAGATTTTCTCTCCAGTTTTATCCAAGGTTAAACTGAAAAAATACATTATTATTATTATTCTTTCAAACACTGTTTTCTTTTCTTTTTGGAGAGCACGATATCAAGGGCATCGTAATATAACACTGCTCGCGTTGTGGGTGACTCTCGAGCATCTAGCTTCTAGTGTAAAAAAAGGTCCCGGGACACTGTATTAGTATTCCGTTGATACCACATGTACACTTCTCAATACAACAATTGGCTCCTTAGCTTCCACTTGCGTCAGAGACTCCGCAGATATGAATAGCTGTTAACTGAGAACTGGCCTGTGGCTTGGTGAGCATGCTGCCCGTGTGCCAGCGTGAGGGCACTAGGGCAAACAATGGCACCGTAGCATCAATGGCACTCACAGCGGGAATAATTTAAAGCCACAAAAGCAAATTCTTAGCTTCGTCTGAACTCCCAAGGAACGTAAAAGTATAACGTAGTCACCCAGATCCAGCTTCCTGTAGGCTAAATCTTTGTCACAGTCTGCCTCTATGAACCGTGTCTCAGGACTGCTTGTTACAGCAAAAGCACAGATTCTGGCTGAATGGCAGAATTCTCAGATGCACACTCTGGCACCAACAATTGTGTCAAAGCATTCATTCACCTTACTGTAGCACAATGTTCACCATTTCGTACGTTTTATTGAAATCCCACATGATGTTTACATGAGCCGTAAGGGAATACAGGGACGGGTTATTAAGCAGAGCGATGGGAGGGATGTCCTGATGTTCTCCAGGTCTGTTTGAAGACAATAGACAGGATGACTACTCGTCACCGATTAGTGCTGCTCAGTCTCAAACAATAGGAATCAAAACAAATACTGAGTGGCTGAGCTGGCCCAGACCTCCATACTTTAAGTCTTAGCACTCGTGCCTTTAGTAGAAAGCATTATGTTAAATAGAGATTAAATAGCATGGTACGTACCATGGCCTTTCAGCCGGGTCACATTTCCCCCATACAGCATGGCTGGCAACTATTCCTCAGAGCAATGGAACTACGCGAGAATACTTCAACACGCCACCATGTTTTGTACAACAGAAAGCTTTGGCAAGCGAACTTGCCTAACAGCAAACATCTCACTAACGGCCTGCCTACGTTTGCATGCCGAATCGGAAACTCTGGGGCATAGTTTGCATACCTGAGCCAAGCAGCCATACAGGTAAAACTGGTCCGTCCATCTTCTTTCCCTTGAGTAAATGTCCAGTCGTGATGAAGAAAACAGCCACGGTGGATAACTCAAGGTTTAAACTTTACAGGCTGAAAAACAATTTACATAAAACCCCGAAAAAGTATCGAGAGGTCAAAAAAAAGAAGGAAAAGCGAACGGATTTGGCTGTATGATTTTGCCACGGTTCCTGTGCAATTCCCCCGAAATGTTAAAGAGCAATCCTATGCTCACGCAGACCCATTTAAACACCGATCGATGACCAAACATCTTTAGAAATAAACCGGAAAACATTTGCACGACTATTTCCGAAATCCGGAGCATGCTGGCTGCAGCAATAAAGCACGAATGAGGAGTCTAGGAATCAGCGACAGCAAAGCAGCCCTCACGTTGCACCCCCTGTAAAACAAGCCTTTGTCCGTGGCTCCGAAGTGACAACAGCTCAGGCAACATCAGGTGTTTTCAGGACTCAGGACGCAGACACAGTACAATCTGGGAGCCATTTAAATTTGTGGCGCGTTTGTGCTCATGCCAAGAACGGTCTGTGCCAAATTCACGATTTCCATTATCACCATAACCACCGATACAAACACACACACGGGTGAGTCCGTTTGTAGCACAATTTCCCATAGCCACAACATTTAATAATGACACAAATATAACATTTTCCTTATGTAATACGAAGTAAACAATGGACAAAACCAAAAAAACTCATCGCTGTTCAAATTGAACGTTAGCTGTTGAAATGTTATTTCATTTTATCCATGCACTCGTAGCACCCGACCATCTGACCTTAACTATTCAAGGCCAACCAGGATTTGAACACAGGCCCTCAGACACTGCATCCGAACAAGATGTTTCAAGGCCGCTACGCTTCCAAAAAGTCCATTGCTCACAAAGCTTCTTCACACTAAGGAAGGGTAAACTATAAGGGTAAGCTATAGCATTTAACGCTATATTATGCTATAGCTTAAGTGGAAGGAGACGTCACGTTGAATACCTGCCACTGTAGCCTATAGAAGCAGATTATCCTATAATGTGTGAGTCTCATACTTGGGGAAGGCTGGATGGATGATAGGGGTTCTTACGTTCATCCCCAAGAGGGAAATTCGGTGTCACTGTAGCAAAATGAACGACATGATTTACACGTCGCAAAAACAACATTAAACGAGCATTCATACCGCACCATCGTGTGTGTGTGTGTGTGTGTGTGTGTGGTGCAGAGTTCCAGAGCTGGTGTGTTGTCTATTGTCTACTCGGGAAACGTCCGCACGCTGGGAAGAGGGATTATGTAGGCGAACAGCTGCTGGTGGAAGAGATTTCCACGAACACTTTCTATTAAGGACTGCTTTCGTCATACTATAACAAACTGAAATGTACATCATGGGCATGCAGCTCGGCGGCACCAATAATCAAGCTGGTGTTCTACCGAAAAGGGAAGTGGAAATGAGCGAACAAACTGTGCCAGGAGACAAAACACAGACAGCACCAGCCTGGCAGTCTGCAAAATAGGCAACTTAGTCATTTCACCATGTGTGATTATGACAAGCCCTGGAAGTCAGCCACGGTACCAGCGCAAAAACACACTCAGTTAAACCTTAAGAGTTTGATCGTTCTGCAAAAAGTTGCCCCACGACACAAAAAGCGACATAAATTCTGTCCCCCATTACGTCACGAAAGACACTGACCTGTAAAAGTAAAACTATTATCATCAACAAAATCCCAGAAAATATCATCACAAGTCATCGCTTTTTTTTTTTTTCTCAGATAAAGCACAGGGAAGGTGCTGAGTAAAGGTGTGTGAGATGTTCTCCAGGTTTGACGCCACCCTCAGCTCTGCTGCTGCAGCCAGTACGTCCATTGTCGCCCCCGTGGTAGATCTGCCCTTCCTAATCAGTTTATTGAGGCACTTTTTCTTTTAACCAAAGATAAACGTGTTGGGGGAACATTCCTGCCACGAAACCCTATGTCCAGACGAACTGATTCAAACCCATTCTGGCATTTTCTGACCCGGATTTTTGAGCACGCCGCATCAAGACTCATAAAGCAAAGGTCATATGTCATTTAATGTCATATTATTACTGAACAGTGATCTAGAAGCTGATAGCTAATTCAAGTGTTAAGTCGGCTGTCAGTTTAGTCCCAAATCTGACACAACTGAATGCTGTTATTTCCAGCTGAGTAGCTGTCATGGTGACTTCTGAATTTCCATTTGCTGCTCTGATGAAGGTGCAAACTCCACCAAACTCGATTAAATGATCTCACCGTAATATGACGGCGCACATTTCATTTCCAGAACGGCGGGTGAGGCCGATTCTTATCCCCTGGACAAGCTGCATTTTCTGAAGGACACGTCATGAAAAGCAAGGAGGTTCCACACAAAGTGGAGTCAACAACTGGCTTTCTCTACAGAACGTCTGTGGACCACATTAGCCTGTAAAAGTCGTTCGTGATGGAAACTATCCTGCTTTTAACACAAACACGAGGAGCCAGACTCGCAGAGCAGACTGCGCACGGCACAGAATTTAAACGACCGTTTTTCATGCTCTGTCACTGACTCTTATCTCTGGTTACGTTATCTGATTTCCACACAACCTTCACGTCTGAACTTCCCTCTGCTTCGCTGGCAGCCATGCATCCTACGGCCCTGCCACAAAAGGACAATACACACTTTGAAGTTTGGTTATATTTTCAGGGCGATGGCTAAGCGCAAACACAAGTGTACATCATTCAGTGCAGCGTGAGGAGGATCCAAATAATGTGGGCACATCAGCTCGCTTCCTTTCGTCTGTAGGAGTTAACTGTAATGGAAAATATTGTTCTTCTTTTGCGCAAACACTGTCCAGATATTCTCTTATTACAAGCGATATGCTAATAAATGTTAACGAGGGAGAAGGGATGACATGATGAAATACAGGCCTTTTTTTAAAAATATGAGTAACGGCTTTAATTATCCCGAGAAAAAAAAATCCCGTATTTTCAGCGGGGTGAGGATGTTTTCAATGAAATTCACTGCTCCAAATGTTTTCCGGGTCATTTCTGCAGTTATTCCAAACAGCACAGCCTGAAGAGCTTCCCCACTAAAGCCACGGCTGTGTCCAAAACAAATAGAGACTATTCAGTAGCACCTAAAACACAACCGAAATCGGGCATTTCTTCATGAACCTGAGTCATAATCATATCGGCGAGTGCCTGAGCCATGTTTAAAGCTCCGCTCCACACATGACCTGAATTCCAAATTTGTGGAAAGTGTAAACATGGCCAGCGCAGAGCTGCTGCTCGGCTGATCACCGGACACTGGCCGATTCCAGTCCCCGACTGATCGATCGGTCATTCCCCTAGTTTTTGTTTTTGTTCCTTGAATAACGTCTAAACAGGAAATAGTGCTTTTGATATCGAACACAAAACCTGATTGAAGATCGCCTTGTCTATGTTTACCTAAAAAAAAACTTTAGCCGATCGTTTCAGTCCTAAATCGGGACGCACCAAACTGTCAGCCACTGAAAGCTTACCCCGGAAAATAACCCTTTTTTTTTGGGTCTGATATTTAAATGAAATCTAGGAGCATCTCAATGAAATAGCCTTTAACCTTAGATTTCCATTCATCGTCTTAATGACCACACCTTTTGTGTTCTACAATATTCCTGATCATCAGGACCTACAATTTAAGTGCTAAGGGTTACGGGCCTTGCTCAGGGACCCAACTGGGGCACCGATGGGATTTGAACCCTGGACCTTCTGGTCTGTAGTCCAGTACCTTAACCGCTAGGCCAGCACAGTCCCATGTACGTGACCAGCCACTGTATTAATATCAGCCCAACAGTAGAGCCCAAGCCTACTTTCTAGACTTCTCTTATCTGTACAATCACATTCCTCCACTCAGGCACAAAAAAACACACCCCTGACACTCTTAAGCAGGTACAAACCAGCTATATGACAGCTTGCTCTCCTTGGCAGATAAGAAAACGTCTAAACGTGTGCCCTTTCACGCTCTGTTCACAAAACAAATGAATTTATTTGAAAGGTTTTAGCAGCCGTGTACGTCACATGCACTGCTTCTTCCTCTCACTCTTTTTGTACTGCAATAATAACCAGGGTATCCAGCTTTTCTCACTTTTTGGCCCATGTTAAGAACTGCTTGCTCCAATATTTACCCCTCAGGACCGCTCAAATGCTATCACACTGCCTGCATTACCATAAATTCTTCCATAAACCTCAGCGAGAGGGTGAAAAACAGGCTGCCTTCGTAAGTCGAAGTGGAAACTTTGAAAGTGTTGGTAAACCAGCCAGAAACATTCTCCGTTAAGTTTCAGCCAACGTCTTGCCCTTAAAGAGCTGAAGCACTTTGGATCACTAGAAGCTTGGAATCTGTTATTCCCGGCTCGTCTAACGAGCAGCTCTTTAAATAAAGGGTTTACGTATGAGGAAGGTTCACTGATACTCCTGCCTCCAATCGCTCAGTGTCTGCGTTTTTTGCTTCTCCTACCGAATGTGCAAAATGAAATAGAAACGTTGAATCCTCTGGTAAATCTTCGGGCAAAGCATCGGTGACGTTGAGCGTGTTTACACGCATGCCGATAATCAGCTCGTTATCAGATTTCATTATTTATCTGAACATACAAGTGGTCCTGAAACTGCATGCGCTGATATGTGGAATCTGAAGGAATTGTGTGACCAAAATCCAATCAAACCACCCAGTAAAACTCTGTGTGTGTAAAAAAAAAATGTCTACATTTGTAAATCGTATCCAGAGCACTTAAAGTGCCTAAACGGTAACACAATACGTTGAGTTTTAAAAGGTTATCATAATGTTTAATGTGGTCGTCTGTTCTTAAAGATGCACTGGAGATGCTCAGATGAGAATATTTGCATTCCACTATAACATTTGAGAATATTTTAACACCATGATCGGCTATTCAGACCGCAAACTTCTGCTATACCAAACGGTTGCAAAATAACTAAACTAAAACCGAATGGCTTCCGGAAAAATCAAAGAAACTGAAAGCTTTTGATTCTAAGGCTGCCCAAACAAGACACGTAGAAATAATCTGATCAATTAGAATACAGCTATAATCCCAGTTTCAGAACGTTGACTTTTTATGATGTCGGCATCATACAGTGGTACCCCGGGATATGGTTTATGTCTCATAAAATCACTGTTATTTTCCAATAAACATTCATTACAGACGCTTAGCGGGACAGGGGATTAAACTGATAAAGTGAAAATATGTGACGTCACCACCTGGAATTATACTAATCACTAATCACGAATCACTAATTGACTCATGAGGCTAAGGATTCGATGTCGAACAGAATCTGATTCTGTTCATCTGATTATGCTTGCAGGGGGTCACTGTGGCTTTTCGGGAGCTCTTTTTGCCTCCGATCCCCCGATATCCCTCTGATGACTCACTCAGGAAATGAGTTTAGAGTCTGATCCCAGCCATCTGATAGAAGCATGCACAAGGTAAATAGGTCTGTTTATGCTGGCCTTGGGCCTCCAGACACCACATCTGGAAATTAAAGGGGTGGGGGAGGAGTTCATTCAAGTCCACAGCTTTGTGGATGTGAGAGGAGGATGACATCGTTACGAGAAAAATATGCGAGCGATGAAGAAGTTTGAGCATCCGGTCCCAGTTTCCCAGTTGCTTTCATAAAACTGTTCCCCATATAAATATAAAACCCTATAAATAAAACTCAATCGGTGCATACGGTGTCCGACCCAGCTGGAAGGCACTGCCTGGAGGTAAACCCACCCAAGCAGTGGTCAGTGTCCTTTAAGCGCTGACGATATCGTTGATATTCTCAGCATTTCATCTCGATACGATAAAATATGTTGCCCAACCCTGATCCCAGACATAGACAGATGGGTCCGTTTATGTACGCTACAGATGAGGTAAATGTACCAGTAGTTCTTAACTCCAGTACGAACTCTCCTTCTGAGTTTAGAAATTATATTTGGACAAACATAATTCACTGCATGTGTAAACGTCTTCTATCCGTACGTTACCGATGTACTTCTGCGTTTGTGCAATCGGTGCTGTACTATTTTATGTGATTTCTTGTGCGTGTTGTTGGGTGGGGCTGTTGCCAAGGGAAAAACGAAATGATGGACACACAAGCAGTGTATTTTTTCAAGTGTATTGCATTGCACTTATTTCTGGTAAGTGTTCGAATGGGTTTAAAAGATCAGAGTATATCAGAATATCTTCTCATACCCAGCACTTACATAGTGGGGTAATATACTAGGCTGCATGCCAACGCCATTTATGGGGTTTTGAAAGAATGCACTCGTAATATGCTTAATGTGCACGCAATCTAATTTGGTACAATCAGTACCGGCACAGTGTCGGTGGAATGTATTACCACTAGAGAAGGTTAAGGGTTTAAGTCCAAGCCCAGTCAGACTACCACTGTTGAACCATTGAGCAATGAAAGGTATTGCCAACGAGCTAACTGAGCTAATCTGGTTTGTATTCCTCTTCCGGCCTGGGTGACGGCCTATCGACGAGCCTCGCTCCCGATTCCCATCCTGTTTCTGCCCTGTTCTGCCATACGAAATGTCCCTTTTCCATTCTATTCAGCCAGGTCAAAGGTCCCGTTTCCAGTCCTGGGTCTGTCCATTTCTGAGGTCACTGGCTTCCTGTGAGGAGGAGTCAGGGTTGATGTACAGCTCTGTCAGTCTGTGTTCCTGAACTTCCACTTCATCCGTGGCCTTCCAAAGCTCGAAGGTACTCGTGTCTTTGATTTTGGTCTGAGGCATTGTAAGAGACAAAAGGAAGCTATTCATAGATATCATGGGCTTCGCAAAGATTTCAGGATTTCAGAATCGTCCATCATGCAGTCAGAGGCGAGTTGCGCGTGTCTTTGTGTAGTCCCCATCACCAGCTTGAAACGTTAACCTATGTCAGTTTCATCTACAGTTTGTACCAGGAATGAATACATAATCACA
The DNA here is from genome assembly GCA_036873895.1 of Parotocinclus cabessadecuia. NCBI lineage: Eukaryota > Metazoa > Chordata > Actinopteri > Siluriformes > Loricariidae > Parotocinclus > Parotocinclus cabessadecuia. The sequence goes on from JAYJMA010100282.1 coordinate 9,359, forward strand.
TACTAAAGCTGCAACCACTCCTCTTTCCTAATGGGTGGGACGATAAAAACCATAGCGGGAAGAGAGGAGTGTAATTTGGGAAATCTCCAGATGAAACCAAAGTATTTTAAAACTGCCGCATGAAGTTTTCAGCACTTACGAGTCCACGAGCCGTCTATGCATACCACATACTATAAGACTTCTACCATGAAGACAAGTTTCTCTTACCATCCAATACGAGCAGTCACAACTTCAAGGGACAAAGAAATAACAAAACCTCACCTCATTCAAATTAAGTGAGTAAACAATAATGAAAGTTGGTGGAGGTTTCGAAGCTATAAACAAGCATTTAAGCAAAACCGAGGAATCAAACTCTTCCCAGTCAAACCAAACTTTGACTTCAAACTTGGAATTCTACTGATGATAATAATAATAATAATAATAATAATAATAATAATAATAATAATAATAATAATAATAATAATAATAATGCATATTTGAATTTTCTGGGTGTAGGAAATAACGCCGATTTAGAAGTTGTGCGTTCTGATCTAAACTATTTTTTAAAAACGTACATTAAAATTGTTCTTGACGTCCGTAACTAACAGATAATGAGTAATGAGGAAGAGTGAGTGTTACGACAAGGTCATGCAAGCAGACTGCAGGTTGTATAAACAAGATGTAGCAAGCGTCCAATTATAAAACATGCTACATCCAAATTAACTTTACAGGTGCAAACGGTGACTCACTTCTTTGTTTTGGTTAAGGGTGATCCCTTCTATAATTACCTCAATTATAGAGGTGGCTCAGTGGGGAAGGTTCTGACCTACTAATCAGACCGCTGTGAGGGTAAAACCACGGCGACAGTTGGTTGCTCCAGCAAGACCCTTAACGTTCACCTGCTTAGCTCAACTGTACGTCCTTCCAGGTATGGGTGTGTGCTAAATGCATGCATATACCATTCTAACAAAGAACCTTAAACAGGTGGGAAGAACAGTAGAATGAATCCTATTTGAATGTGTTGGTTACTTACTCTGGTAATGTATCAATATTACAAATCACAAGTCAGAAAAACGTTGGGACAGCAAGTCAGTTTGAGCCCGTGATATGTCGTGTATTTTCTTCTGATCGACCTTAGTTTCAGGTTCCACACATTCCAGGTCTGGTATAGTAACGATGTGATTTCAAACAGATGATTTTAATCATGATTTGGTACAAGAGCAACACCCGTGAAAGAGTTTTTGCAGGGCAAAGGTGGGCACAGGATCTCCAGTCGGCCGATCCCTCAGATGCCACTATATCAAAAACTGTCATTCATCAACAGCGGACATAACCACATGGGTAAAAGACTATGTTCGCAAGCCTTTGTGAAGCCCTAAAATACAGAATTACATTCGCAAATTCGCCTAAGACTTTCCTGTGCATTAAAGGAGGTTTATGTTAACCGCCAAAATGTATATTTTGGTCAAACGAATCGGTCTTCCAAATCGAAACCCTGCACTCCGAACGTCCAGACTGTTAGCAGCAACGAGTCCGAATGCCATAGTCTGTCACAGTATGGGGCCGGGTCAGTGCCAGTTGGAAAGGTCATTTACCCTTTTGCGACAGCAGGATAGTACATTTTCCCTACTGATTTGGGCTTGTCCAGTGGTACCTCGACATGCTGACCCCTTGCTTCCGATCACAGTGCAAAAAACGATTAAATGATGGCCTAGAAAACGTACGGGGCAGGAACAACCCTAGACGGGGTGCCAGTTCATTGTTAGGCACATACAATAACACTCATACATATTAAAAAAAAATCTAAGGGCACTTAAGGGTAAACTCCTATAACCTTCCATGCTTTGGACTGCTGAAGGGACCCAAAGTAAATCCATGCGGACTCCACACAGGACTGACCTGGGGACCTTCTCGCTGTAAAGAAGCGGTGCTCCCCAATGACTCACCATGCCACCGGCCTTGTTCCAACGGCCTTTCGTGTCCAACACGCATCTGTAGCGCAATCAAACAGCATCCCATCCCCTCCCTCAGGACGAGCAAACGCGATATACACAGCTGGACCGGGCTTTTTAATCCCAGCCTTGTTTACAAAGTGATCGGTGCCTCTATTCGACTTACACAAACATATATCCACAAATACACAAATCTGCCAGCTCACAGGGCGTACGGTGCTAAAATATCCGGCCTATGTTACTATAAGCGCAGCAGATCACGAAGGTCAGCGTAACACATGTCCGGGTGTCTTCGTTTGCTGTGCAGTGAATGTTGAATGATGCTTTATGGAAGCGCATCGTAAACAGAAGGTCATGAGTAGAAGAGGAAGTTCGATAACACACTACACACTTAACTGTAACAGCATTCCATGGTACAAGGGTACTGTTTATTCGATGACCACTCGTGGTAATGAGTAACCCAGAAGGGCCGTATACTAATTCGATTGCTAAATAGGGGACCACAAAAACTCTCTTGGAGACTCTTCGGCATGAAACGTACAGATATCAAACAATGGATAGTACCACATGAACAGCAGTTATAATTACAATTATTATACAGTTAGTACTCTATAATAAGTATAAGAAAGTATACATTTTACCCTGCTAACGAACAGCACATGTCGTACTTTGGATAATGGTATGCTGGTCTATCAGCAAGAAGATACAAATTCTATTTTTTTGAAACTGCAGATCTTAAAACGTCTCTTGAAGCTGCTGACATTAACTCCTTACCAAGGAAGTTGGCAGGTGATCGACCCCGTTTTATAGAAATACGTTGTTATACGTCTGAAATAACACATTAAGGATCCCCCTGGGCCACTAACCCAGAAACACTGCGAGGCAAGGATACACACTGGACAGGACGCCAGTCTGACACAGGCCATCATTCCTTCACCCGTTCACTCTTATTCATCTACACACACACATGAGTTCTGTACGTCCTGCAGGTTTTTAAGCCTGGAAGCAGAGAGCGTTGTAATAATCCAGCTTAGGAGTAAATAAACGCACGAATAAGGATCTCGGATCTTCAACGGCTGGGTGTGAAAAAGAGGATCAAAGTCTGGAAGAGTTCTTAAGATGAAAGAAAGCAGTCTTAACTGCGTGTTTAATGTGGCAGCCAAATGATAGTGCGGGGTTCAAAAATGACACCCTGATTACACACCTGGGCCAAGGATGATACGGTAAAATCTGGGATACTCGCAGTGTGCTGTCTAAACGTCTTAAGGATGGCTGGAGAAGCAATGAGTATCGGCTGGAATTTGGAATTATTGGACTGTTTAAAATTCTCAGCCAACCACGGCTGCCAGATGATCAACTAGGGCAGGTTTGATAGCTCTGTGTATGTGTAAAACCGTGTCATGGAACTTGAAGACCATGATATCTGAGCATATTGTCAAAGGGGAGCGTGTACAGAAAGAGTAGAGGACCAAGGACTAAGCCCTGTGGAGCATCGTGTAGAAAAGCGTAACGGGTCCGACTTAACACCGTCTAAAAACTTGTCTATCAGTGAGATATGATTTACATCACACAAGTACAATATCAGTGATGTTCAAAGTAGTTCCAGTGGAGCAAGGTGTCGATGTCCACTATCGCAGAAAACACACGACGTCCAAATCATGTCCGTATCACGTCGGTCAGCCCAGAACCTCTCGTCTTATTCTTTCATTCTGGCTTCTCTGCGGACGTCTTTTGAACGTCTGACAAAGCTGGCAAAGACTTTATATTGACGGCGTGTCTTTGCTCAGTGGGAAGCCAAAGGCGGCCATAAGGTCCAGACGAACACCCCAGAGTCAGCAGCTACCAGACAATCATTTAAAAACTACTCAAATAAGTTATTGGAGGATGCAGTGGACGATCTTTCGGCTGGGCTGCCACTGCATGTTTGCGCTGCTCGGCAGGTTTAGAAACAGGTCTGAAGTTCGAGGGGTCGAGAGCTGCTTATTTAGAAGCCTAAGTGGACAAAAGGATGGAAGACGTGCTTTCATAAGTGGGCTGGGCATAGGATCCAGATAACAGGTTGACAGGCCTAGCATTAAGGCATTTAGTTATTTAGCAGGCACTCTTATAGAGAGAGCGAGTGACTGACAAGTGACGCAGTCCTACAATCCAAACAATCGTGCGCTAAGGGCCTGGATCAAGAACAAAACAGTGGTAGATGACAGAGGTAGGATTTCAACCTTCTGGTCCACAGTCCAGTGCCATAACCACTTCGCCACCACAAGGCCTTCATCCGCAGGGACAAAAGCAGAAAAAAACAACTGAACTCAGAACAGTTTTCACACCGAGGTGCCTTAGCAGACCAGAATAAGACCAATTTTACAGCTATCAAGTTTCTACTAGGGTTGTGCCATATCGTATCGCGATAATGGTATTTTGGTACAAAATGTGAGATTTACAACAGACTACAGTGCTATGCAAAAGGTCTGTAACAACAAATCAAATCTGTTTCACCACCTCAAGCAGGAACACGTAGCCGAGCAGGAGGGCAGTCAAAAATGCTGCCACGTCAGGTACTTTAAAGTATAAAAAACATTGTGTTTCAATTGTATTTTGTTGAAATGCATCGCCAAATATATCGTTAACGCAAAAGTGCCCCAAAATATCATGATATTACTTTAGGCCCATATCGCCCACTCCTAGTTTCTAGTGTGATCTAGTGGTTCAAATATTTAATCAACTGTGGTTCAATCTCAGACTACAATTCGATAGTTGAGGCGTGGTCCCATCAGCAAGGCCCTAATCCCTAATCCCTAAACTGTTCTGATTTATTGTCAGACATTTTGTAAACGAGGATAATTCACTGACTGGTGATGGAGGTTATTTCCCTACCAATATATCGATGCGGTAAATCAACACTAATCAGGCTGAAACAGCCCAGGAAATTCGTTCAATTTCACAGTAAAACTGTACATTTCTTGACATACGGTTCACAGTACTACCATGGATGTTCGGTGGTAATTTGACCATATTTTCCCCTGGGTTCAGGTAAATAACGAGTGCAATCATGGTAGAAATTAAGCTGGGCAAAAGCAGCTATGATATGACATGCACTAGTAGTGATTTCAGCAGCATTCACTTAGCATACTGGAGTGGTTTTTTTTCTTTCCCCAACTAAACTCATAGGGACGTTTTAATAAACGTATGTCGCCACACTGTACCCTTAAAACGCGTAGTTCAATATTTTTTTTTTACAAAATAGAAGCATTAATCACGAGGCTGCAGATGATGACAAGCCTAGACCTAGTCATCCAAAACACGATTAGACCGTGCAGAAAATCCTTTAAGGTTGTATTAAATCCTTAACTATCACGTATGAAGCCGCCTCTGAGTTTAGACCTTAATGCCATTCAAGCCGACTGCATGTGTGACAAAACAATCAGTTTGTTGTTGCACCAGCACAAACCATTACTAAATCTGCTCATAAGTTCTTAATGCAGAGCCCAAGTTACTAGAAAACTAACTCGGTACCGGTGCAAAGGATTCGCACGGAATGCACGTTTCACAGGTTTAGCAATTTATGATTATGCTATAATCTCAATAAAATAGGTCTCAGCCCTAAATCCCCCGACCCACACAGCCTGCTCTCTCTCTCCTTCCAGAAAAAAAAAACAAATCCTGCATCTTTTTGGGATGAAAGTATCCTAGAAAAGAGAAGAATGTGAGGTTTCTTTTTCTCTGGAATTCAGTCTGGGTTAGTACTCTCCAGACTAACACAGAGCCTGATTTCCTCCTGCGTGGGCTTGATGAATGGCTTTCAGCCTGCCTTGCGCCTTCTTAAATTCCCCCAATACTGCTACACTGTTTACTCGAACCTGTTTCCAATTAAGCCTTTCTCAGGATTTTACCCCTCTACCATCATGCTAGGACTTCTACCATTTCGCATTACGCAATCTTTGAAAACAGCGGTGCCTTGAAGATACACGACAAACGCTCTTTAAACCTCAAATTCAGGATCTTTAAGGCTAAGAACAAGGCGTTTTATTCCAAAGCTCTATATCCCTAAACATAGCACAAGCGTACACCGTAATTCGCTAAACGGGGTGAAATGTTGGCACGCTGCTCTCATTAACGACTTTAACAAGGTGAAAGCGATTGCGCTCGAGTTGCACATGTTTGCTGGTGCATCCAAGGCGTGTGTGCTCGTCGAAAACCTCGTCCTGAAGCCACAGACGAACTGTAAGCAATGCACTCAAGCCCGTGCGCTAATACAAAAGCTTTTACTGGACCGTTTGTGTATGCTGAGTCTAATAAGGATTTCCTTCACTACTGTAGACAGGACCAACGCTGCTGTTGGGGGTTCAGATGCAGTTGGGCATACATTTGTGGCTAAAAAAGCCGTCCGTCATCTGGAAAAGCTTCCCGCTGGATTAGGAATATGGAACGTGAGGTTGAAGTCGGGGATTTGTGCAAGTTACCGAAGTCCTTTCTCGACTAAGTTGGCAAAGATGTACCGTACAGCTGCTGTTGCTGCACGATGAAAGAGGAAAGGGCTTTTCCAAAAGTTCGAAGAGGCGCAGTCGTCTGACGTTCACTATACGCCGACCGAAAAAGTGTCCTCCTCCACCAGACTTCCTGTCCTGTGGTATCTGGTCGCAAGGCATCAGCAGGGATCCTTTAAGCCCCATAAATCGCAAGGTGGGGCCTCCACGGATCTTCCAATGGTCATCTAGGACATCCCATCCCAAAGATGCCTGATTGGCCTAAGATCTGGGGATTTTGAAGACAAAGCCAACACCTAGATGCTTCTCAAACCATTCCTGAGCAGTCTGCACTGCGGCAGGAATCGTTATCCTGCTGAACAAAGTCACTGCCATTAAGGAATCCTGCTGGCTTGAATTGAATTTATTCACTTCACCCGACAGTGGTTTTAATCATAACTGAAAGTGAACTGATTGTACCTCGATAATGTCGATACAGAACCAGGGCAGATGACCAGGGCGGCTTTCTCTGACAGTGAGAGTTTGAAGGTCTCCAAACCTCTATGTACGACTGAATACGCTGTTTGTTTATGAAAACCGCATTGCCGCAAGCTTATTTTTCTGCAACTGGGAACAATGGATGTGGCTGAAATAGCCAAACCGACTCGTACGTCGCCACTTCGGTATTTGTGGCATCACAAAAATAGTTGGTGACCCTCCAGCTACAGGTTTATGCTCTTTGCATTTTATTTTTCTACTGATGCTCTACCTGAGTTACACACTGTATTTCCACCTTTAAACAAACCAAACGGAAGTCCAGGCCGAAATCGATTTTGTAATCTACATCCGGCGGGCCGCAGACCCGAAGACAATGGAAGTGAGTGGAACTGGCCTGGAAACTATCATCAGGGAACGTTGGGAAAATCGAATTCCCATCTGTTGATTCTGTATCACGTTTTTGCAATCGCATCAACTTCTGGCGCACAGACATTTCCAAAACACAACCTAAAAACATTTCTCTGTTTATCTTTATGCATTTGGCAGGTCGTTCTTGCTTTGCAAAGCAACCTGTGGGGAGAAACACAATCCAGTCATCCAGATCCGAGTTACAGGATCAGAACTCAATATATGATCCATTACCAAACCAGTAGGATTACCCTGATACCCATACAGAAACATTCATTTAAATAAAAACAGTCTTTATAATATGTTTAATGTCTCTATCTTGAAATATTATTTGACACCAGGTACTCATCCAGTACATTCCAAACTCTGTTGGATGGTTAACGTGGCTTTATAGGTTCCTACTTTATGATAACATAAGTCATATGGTCAAAGCAAAGCTGATCTGAGGCCATTGTTGTACCCAGTACCTATGGGCAGTGGCAATTGTAAATGCGAATTGTATAAACAAGAGATTCTGGAGATGCCTGACCCACAACGGCCATACACCACAGGGCAAGGAAGGGTATCTCCCACCCCCCTCCGAATAAATGTGGATATTGGCGGCGCACCAAAACGTTTTCCCATTAACTCTAGTGGGTAGAAACCATACGGACAGCGCGGAACCACAGGAATACTTGTGAGGTTAACCAAATATGAGTTACCTCCATCACTGTTCACCATTCAGCAAACAGAGCATCTTACGGTCTGTCCACATCAAACATGTTTTAGAACGACTGCTTGAGACAGAATCGGATTCTGAGAAAGAGAACAATGAGAGACTGATTGAGTTCTGACATCTTCCAGTTTTGACGTCAGTCAGCAGGAGCCAGCATATATAAGATCCAGCCGGGGCTGATGGCATTGATTGCTGTTTCCCAGCAGGGGTGAAGCCAGATCAAGCATGGCACACGCAGATCTTCCCCGTGTGGAACTTCCCTTCCTCCGCGGGGGGTCAAAGCCATCCTGTCTGATGTTCCGGTTCCAGTGGGAGCAGCTAGTTTTACTTCGACCGTGTCTTCATGAGTTTTAGGGGAAGCCCACTGTAGTGCCAAATCATTCAGAGGGGCTTGATATGAGCTAGGACTTTGGATTAAGCCCTAGTAAAATAAAGAGACGCAGACATCCGTAGTGCCACCGTTTCCCCATAGATTTACGGAATAGAATGAATGAATGTAAATCAACCATAACCTAACAAATTACACTGCACCCCCCCCCCCCGGCCTTCTTCGATATTCTCCTCGAGGGGGCATGGAAAATGTTCTCTGGTAGACATCACAGGACCACATGCCTGTCGGCTCTGATGTTTTCGGCCACTCAAACAGAAGAGCTTTCCCTGCACAATGAAGCCACTGTGCTTGCTATACTTCACTTCAACAAAAATACACATTCAAGCTCTCCAGACAAAGCTTGGGGCTAAGAGGATCATGCTACTTAGCGCGTATTCCTTTTTCATGTCGTTAATCATACGCAGAACTGATTATATGAGCTCCAGCTTTATCCACGGCAAGGGGTTATAGAGTAGCAAGCACAAACGTGTTCCTTTATGATCGTTGCTAAGTTGTGGACTCATTTCAATCTTCTTGTGCCTAATGTACGAAATATTTTTGTATTCAATCCAATCCCATCCTGCCAAGTCGTTTAATTGTTCGTCTTCAGCATGCAGCATGCATATGTAAGAAAACATGGGTCCTCTGGGATTCGCTGGTTGGCTTACAGTACGAACAAAACCATTTCTTCTTAAGTAATCCCGTATAAGTGGTAAAACGCACCACTAAATGGTTATTCTATTAGGATTGGGTTAGCTACGCCATTGGACATTTCACTGAAAACATTTGTTGTTTGCAAAACGTTAGTCTTTGTATGGTCGTAACAAGGCATCGTTGATTGAATCTAAAGTCATATACGGGTTTTCAAATTCTTCTCAAATGTCTTCTGCCTTATGTTATCTAATCAAGTTAGGCCCTAGAAGAAATATTTGGTCTTGCCTTAAACTAACTTGGAACTATTTGCCAGTGACTTGTCGACGGCTTGGAGCCTTTACCACAGATTTGTGGCCAATTTTCTGCCCAGTGTTTGTTAAAAGACATACTTACAGAGGGTTCACACGCGTGTGTTCTTTGGGGTGAACTGGTTTAATCAAGGGTTTTTATAATTAAAGCATTCAACAGACAGCGTGAGCTGCCCGAAGCACTAGTTCCTGAGAACCCGAGTTCAGGTTCTGAATGGACGGTGGTGCGTTTACAGAACCCTCAGAGGGCGTAGACTGGATTATGCTCCTCCCCCGCGACACTGACCAGGATAAGCAGGGATAAACCAGGATGCTTTGTTTTGCCTAGGCAAAGCTGGACGGTTGAAGGTCCTCGCTCAAGGGCTCAACAGTGGCAGCTTGGAAGAGCTGGGATGTAAGCTCACAACCTTCCAGTTAGCCTTGGACCCTGAGCAAGGAGCCACCATCATCTTCTTGTTGATCACTCACTAACTTTCATTATTCGCGTAGAGTTTAAGGTTGTGGTGTAGAAAAGCAACCCCGGAGGGTCAGTCCGTCTTAGACACATGTACACAAACACACATATAAACACACACACATGCCCTGTCTCTGACTCACTCACACTGGGATGCCAAATGACCTAACACTTGTCTCTGGAATGTAGGAGGAAATAGGGGGACGTGAAACCTATATATATATATATATATATGGAAAGAACATGAGAGTATGGATATGGTCTCTGGAGTTGTGAGAAGACAAGGCTCACCACGGCAACAATTTCTACTTGAAGTACACACTGAACCATCCAGGGCTCCAAAATTGTAACCTGGGGCTTCTCAAAACACAGCGGCTGAAGAACCAAATAGGGTGCTTTCCCGTAACCCGGTTTATCTGAGTGTAGGAAAACATGCCAGATTTGAGGGATGCCAGGTCGCTGACCCAGTTTTCCATTTCTGTGCTATCAAAGCCGAGATGTGATGCAGCTCAACATCAGCATCCGCTCTCACTGCAACAGCTAACTGTTATTACATTAGCCTGTTTGGACAGATCGTTGGGTTTGAGTGGCAACCAGATGAGTCCAGATCAGCCCAAACCGCGTTCAGCATCCACAGAACGTGAACAGTTAAATGTTCGAGTCATAAATGTTTGAATGTCGCTCGAGTGAAAGGAAGAGACCCGGTCGATACAAAGCAAACCAGTCCATCGCCCTTATGCAAATCAAACATGTCAAATCAGAAGAGGATCCTACCTTGATTGTCCTCGTCCATGCTCGCTGTTCGGTCGGACTGTCCGTTATATAGAGTATCGGTGAAATAGTCCGAGCCAGATGTTATTCCACCTATTTACGGTGAAGGATGCATTTATAGGTGAGTCGCATCACACGGACAGAAGCGCCTGCTTTAACAGAACGGGACCATCAATGTACGGTCGGTGTCAAACGCGTTAATCGCAAACGAACCGCCTCCCAGCTCCTTGGATAAAACGACCCCGGGAAATACAGCGCGCCCTCCGTCCAACCTACCAACTCCAAACATCTGCCCTCCTCCGTGCCGCTGGAAGCCTTTTTCGCACCCTTATTGTGGCAGATCCCTCCTTGCGAGCTCTGATTGGCTCTCAAATCCAGCCACCCTGCGCCTGTGAGCTGTAACCAATCACAGTCTTGGTAGGCGTGGCTTTATGGACTACGTGTAGGGTTAAAAAAAAGCCATATGGCGTCATTGAAGTTGGCGCCGCCTTTTCTGCTACTACAAACCTGCCTCACGTGAGTCATGGTAACTCGTAAGGATGGAAGTTATTTCGTCAGGACTGTTTAAGGTGGATCATGCAAACGTTGCGCCATTCACTTTTACCAACGTCCCTTCCAAAACATAAGAAGCAGCTTATGGTAAAAAACATTCACTACATTCACTCCAATTTCCCACTGTGGACTGTGAGAGGAAACCGAGCACTCAGAGTAAACCCACACAAACATGGGGAGGATCTGCAAACTCACAGGTGGAGTCTGAGGTCGAGGCCTCATTGAAGCTGTGACCGTGAAATTGAGATACAGGCGGATAATTGGGACCGTGGTGGCCTAGAGGTTAAGGTACTGGACTATGGACCAGAAGGTCCACTTTTGTCCCAGTTGGGTCCCTGAGCAAGGCCCTTAACCCACCATAGCTTGGATTGTAAGACTGTATGAATTGTAAGTCGCTCTGGATAAGG
>JAYJMA010100292.1:0-20885 GCA_036873895.1 Parotocinclus cabessadecuia
CGTGGCAACGCAGCACGCTGAGACTCACGCTTAAATAATGAGTGTCCCAGGTGAACCTAATCACCTAGTTAATGACATACGGAATATAAATGATATTAAGGAACGTTCGGTAACGCAACTCTGGAACGACGACGGGGCAGTCGGGAAGCCGCGGTGAGTCTCCTAACAGGAAGGGCATGCAGACTCCACACAGTAATTACCCAGGCCACTCCACCCAGGACCTTCTTGCTGTAAGGCGGCAGTGGTACCCACCGTGCTGCTCCCAAGCTTGACCTGAAACTGATACATTAGGCGGGGTGGTGTGAGCCGTGTGTGCCCCCAAACTTTAAATAAAACCTACTCTACTAAGTTAAGCATAGAGATTTAGTGCCAGTTTCACACATTCCTAAAAATAATTATTATGCAGATCATCACTGCAAATAATATACATCTATGTATGCTGTTTGGTTAATAAATTTACACTGATAAATTACATTATCTAATATTAGTAATTGTTTGTAAATTAGGAAAAGCATCCTTTGCCTAAACAAATAGAACTAACAAAATAAACATTACATCAAGTCGAGAATTTAGACTCAAGCGGAACATTTATGACGCAGTGTTGTGCATAAATGCTTTTTTGACAGAAATAAATAACATGCTCAAAAAATAATGCAATCAAAAGTCCAACATTTTCAAATAAAAAATGTGGAATGCATTTGTTTGGCTTTAGTAAAGGATGCACCGCTTCAGAAGTGTCTTGAGTTTCTCAGAATAATTGGCTGTATTAATAAACAGTGTGTTTGTTGAGTTTAATTTTGTTTACTTTTATTTGTATGTATTATATGCTTCTTAAGTCAGTAGTTTAATTCAATTTCAGTCATGTTTGATGAGACGTTTGATGTATTCAAAATTTAGCTCACTAACATTTTGGAACTACAAACATTTTCATGGATGCAGCTATTTACTAAAAAAGTGATTTTACAAGCAATTTACATGCAAATTCATTATGCTTGCGTTTAATGAATGAGTCCCTTAAAGCCAAAATCGCTTTTGCTTCTTAAGTTAATTCTTGACTAGAATTTTTCTTTTTTTTAATTGCCTTGAATTTTTTGCATTCACATGGATACACAGGAACTTGGGCATGGAAGTGGATCACTTAACAATGGAAATAAGTGTAGGATTTTGGGTGTGTAAGAATACCCTGTTGAAATATCTGGTGAATAAACAACACTAGTATCAATGAAAGTGTGTATTCAATAAAAATGGCAAACTGAAGGGTAGAGGTCAGGTTGCTCTCTCCACATTGGTGCTATGTTTCTCTAATTCTCTTTCATGGGCGTGCTTCTGTTCTTTTTTTACGACATTAGATGCTTGTGAATGCTTATGGGCTTAAATAGACACACCCTGTTATAGAAATATCCTCAAACACTCTCTTTGTGTCTCTATACCAGTCCAATCTGATTGGCAGGCTGGATGCAGGTGCTCTGCTGGATCTGATAGTGAAGATTCTCAGACTCTTGAGTCACAGGAACACGCTCAAAAGTTGAGGAGTGATCAATGTTTGGTCGGACGATTGGAACACATTTAGGAATGTTGTACTTGAGTCTCACTCTGGCAATTAAAATGGATTCAGTTGAGGTATGTGACTATACAACTGATAGATAATGGGAAAAGGTTTCTTGCTTTTTTATATTATTGATTTTGATTAGATGTAGGAGTGGATGTAATGTTTGTAGTCGTGTGTCTACATCAATTGTGTGTGTGTGTGTGTGTGTGTGTTGGTGTACGTGAGTGAAATTAAGAGCTGAAAGCACGTCATAAGGAAGGTAATTGAATATGACCAGCTTTAGCCTTTCCTTTTACCTGCTTAGGGTGTGTTTGTGTGTGTATATGTGTGTGTATGCACACATTTCTTGATGAATAAATGATAAATGAATTATTCAGGGTAGAAGTGGTCAAAATAAAAACAGCTATAGGAGAGAAGAGATGCAGAAAGGGAGGAGAACATAGAGAGGAAAAATAAAATCTAGGAACAATGAGAAAAATGAGGTTATTCTCTGACGTACATCCACTGTGTGAACCACACCCCCTCAGTCCCATGTGCTCAAGGGTAAACAGCAGTGGGCGTGTGAGTATCTGTGTGTGCTAAGTTGTTTTTAAATGGTGCTTTTAGGAAGACTGGGACAGAAAGCATGTTTGTGGAACAGAAGGGGTAATTAAAACAATACTCAATGAGATTTTTGTATTATTCTTGTGCAGCCATGAAAGTATGACTACAAACAAGACAATTTACTGGGTGTCTAGTGAATGTGAATGGTTGTGTATGTGTTTATTTGTTCAGTGTACAAGTGCTGAAATTGTAACTGTAGCTGTATTCTTTAAGGCAGACATTGTTTATGGGTTTCAATGATTAGGTTTTGAACACTTTACAGGCTGGATTATTGCATCATAAGGTTCCCGGACATTTTTTTTATTTACACCTACCTTTCTCCTACTAACAATCAGTTTTAACTGTCAGTCAGTTTTAGCTTCACTCCACTATCTGAGTTTGGTGGTCAGTGTGTCTCAAAGTTGGTGCATTTAACAGGTTTTGTGCATCAGAATGAGGAAAAAAAGTTCTCTTGACTTTAAACATGGCTTGGTTGTTGGTGCTAGATGGTCTGAGCAGTTAAGAAACTGCTTAACTACTGGGATTTTCTTGAAAAAAGAAAAAAGAGAAACTATCCGGTAGGGGCAGTTCTTTTGGCAAAAATACCTTGTTTATGCCAGAGGAAATGGAAATGGTTTGAACTAAATAAAAAGGAAACAGTAACTCAAATAACCACGCATTACCATCAAGGTATGCAGAAGAGCATGTCTGAACCCACAGCACATTAGTACCTGTATTGTTGTTGACTATGCCCTTCCTATTATGACCATGGTATGCCTGTTTTCTGCATTCCATATCACAAAACTTAGAAATGCTACCTAACCAGAGAAAGGTAAAAGAATGATAAGCAGATAGTACAATATTGATACATTTCTGATGTCGCCAACCAGCATCAAAGTGGCAGTGTAGTTGCGTTAAAAAAGTGTGAAATTTGTTTCATGTTCATCAGTGATAGTCAATAAGATACAGCCTTGGTAGTGTCACAACTGTTTCTCTGTCACCTCCTGTGTGTAGCAACAGTTTTCCAAATGAGAAATTAGATATGTAATTTGACATAATTTGCTCTATTTTTACTACACCAGTGCACATTTAGACTCACCATATGTTATTTGCAGTATTTAGGTCAGGAACACATATGGTTTTTTTGCCGTTTTTTCTTTTTGTTGTTAGGACTGACAGGATTTATCTTAGGCCATAGACACACCAGGTTCCGCTATTGTGGTCGGTTAGAAGAAAATACACCAAAATATTTGCTGGACATGATTGAATGTTCTGTTCTGGATGTTTTTGGCATGGAATGTAGCCAAATTACTGAATGTTCCATCAGGATTAGCTTAGACCTTAGTGTTCTCAGAAATACGCATCTTGTGTGTGATGATGGAAAATCAAAGTGACTTTGATATATAATGTGTTGCAACACATTGGACAGTGAACTATGTGTTTGGTGCCATTCTTGGTGTGCACAAGTCCCAGGTGTACTTGTGAAACCTTTAGTTACTGTTTTACACAAAGGGAGATTTATCTTTTACTTTTTTGGATCAATTAACTTGAATCTAAAGTTTAGAAAATCCTTAAAATAATTGCAAAACTGAACTAAAAAGAAGAGCTGTATTTAGACAAGAGATTGGAGGTCTGCGACTAGTCTGATCTACCTCAAATGTTAACTCAAATAGTTAATTTGTTCTAATTATCTGGCAAATCTTAACTGATTAATGCCAATAATCTAACCAGCCAATCACATGGCAAGCAACTGAATGCATATAATGATGTAGCCATGATCAAGATGACTTGCTGAAGTTCAAACTGAGCATCATGATGGAGTACAGAGGTAATTAGGTTGTGTAGAAGTGGCATGGTTGTTGGTGCTAAACTATTTAATAAATTGCTAAGGAGCTACAGGGATTTACAGAGAACATTACAAATGTTAAGTCAAATAAATCAAATGTATAGTAATATAGAAAATATATTCATAGTCAAGTTAAAATGGCTTATTGATGCCTGAGGTCAGAGGGGAATGTCCAGACTGGTTCGACCTTATAGAAAGGCAACATTAACTAAAAAAAAAAAACTAATTGCAGCTAAGTTATGCAAAAGAACATCTCTGAATCTACTCAGATGGTCACCAGATCTCAATTCAATAGCTTTGGGATGTGGTGGAACGGGAGACATGGATGTGTAGCCGACAAATCTGGAGCAGCTGTGTCATCCTATAATATCAGTATGAAGCATATTGAAATATATGAAGCATTTCCAGTACCTTGTGGAATCTATACCACAAATAATTAATGGTATTCTGAAGGCAAAAGGGGTCCAACCTGCTACTAGCAAGCTGTATCTAATAAAGTGACCAATTAATGTATATTTCTGTAAACAAGTTTCCTAATTTTAATTCTAAAACTGTAACACAAACTTAGACACTTTTAAAAGAGAAAAATAAATAGTAAATAATGTCCATATTTAGAAGGTAGTTAGTTACATTAAGGAGTCTATCTCTCTTTTTCTCACATAGTGGCTTCACTGTTTTGCACTTCAAGAGCTTTTTGTATTGTACAGAATATGAACATGTAAATAAAGATATTGGCGTGATCTTTAGATACTGAAATGTAAAGCAGACAGACACAACTAGATGGGTTAGGTGAGTGATGACAATTGGTGGCTATAGATTATTGTGCTGTGCTGCACTGGAAAATGGTTCTCATCTTGTTTTTGACAACAAGTGAATACAGCAATTATAAGCAGTTTTGAACACTTTAATTATCACATCATTATCTGCACCATGGTGGCAGATAACTTACTGCTCCTAATAAGTCTTGCATTACCAGCAACCCTTTGATTTCCCACTACATTCAAGTAGTTTCATGATGTCTTCAAAACTATATTTGCATGAGGCAAAGACAGCAGGCTGTTTCTGTTCCTTTTTGTATTTCATTCCCAGCATCTGACAGTATTAAATAAACTGAAGTTGTTAACCATTAAATGCATATCCTGTACCCACACTCATAAACTGCTCTTTCCATGCAATATTCAATTTCTCTAGCTGCTAACGTCAACTTTATTGTTGTCCAGTACACTCATCTGGCATGTGGTAAGTCAGTATTCCAGGAAGAAGTGTTTACGGTAAGCCCCATTTTATTCATGGTTCCTTCAAGTTTTGGGAAGCTGTCCTGGCCCTGTGCCAGAAGAGTGAGGACTGATGAATTTTTTCTGTATCAGAGGGAGCATTACATGTGATGCCGACAGCCCTCACAAATTTGCAAGGCTGGCTACTACACACATGCAGCCAAGTCTTAAAAGTCTTCTCTCTCTCTCATTTGTATTAGTTAATCATTATCAGAGGTTGGTGTTCTTATCTATCTACTAGCTGAAGCTTGACTGAGAAGAAGCAATTTTCTGGACTGAAAAAGAAAAGCTAAACAGAAATGTGTAAAGGAAGAGAGATTGAGCGAAATTTGATTTGTAAACTTGGGAATGGGCTGGCAGCTTACACATGAGTCACTTCGAATCATATATCACCCACATAGCTAGTTCCAGCACCTGCAGCTACGTTTGTTACACAAGATGTTTGCCCTTTCATGGAATTACAACAGATAGTTAAATATTTGCTTATGGATCTAGTAATAACTTGACTGCTTTCATTCTGAGGAACTAAGTCAGGGATATAAGCAATATATATAAGACCTATGGAGAATGTAATTTGTAACTTGTAAGTGTAATCCACAGATTATATGTAATACCTTCAGCGGTGACCAAACTTACAAGCTAACTCACTCACACACACACACACACACACACACACACACACACACAGGGCAAGAGAGGAGGAGCAAGAGCATGAGAGAGCAAGCAGGAGAGAGTGTGAGGAAGAGAGGGAGAGTGCCAATTGAAATACTGCCATTTGAAACTGTTTAATATGACTCAGCCTGCATCATATCCTTTTTATCATTCTTCAGAAATATATCTTGACATCAGGCATAGTCCACACATTCCAGCTATATACAGTGGGGCAAAAAGTATTTAGTCAGCCAATGATTGTGCAAGTTCTCCTACTCAACTATAAGAGACAAAATTAAATCACATTGTGGGATTTTTTTCATTGTAATAATTTATTTGTAAGTTATAGAAAACAAGTATTTAATTGTAAGTTATAGAAAATAAGTATTTGTTCACCCGCAAACCTGTTTTACATAATTATCTGTTTAAAAGATGCCTGTGCACAGCCTCAAACAGGGACAAAGGCCACCGGGAAGAAAATTGTAGACTTGCACCAGGCTGGGAATAATGAATGCACAATAGGCAAGCAGGTTGATGTAAATGAATCAACTGTGGGAGCAACTGTAAGAAAATGGAAGACATACAAGACCATTCATAATCTTCCTCGATTATAGTAGGACTCAAATCCTGCTTAAGCCAGTACATGTCGAGGCCCGTCTGAAGTTTGCCAGAGAGCATATGGATGATCCTGAAGAGGATTTGGAGAATATCATGTGGTCAGATAAAACAAACACAGAAGTTTTTGTTAAAAACTTAACTCGTTGTGGTTGGAGGAAGAAGAATGCATCCCAAGAACACCATACCTACTGTGAAGCATGGGTGGAAACATCATGCTTTGGGGTTATTTTTCTGCAAAGGGGACATGACGATAGATCCGTGTTAAGGGAAGAATGAACAGGGGCATGTATACATGAGATTTTAAGCCCAAACCTCCTTCTATCAGTAAGCGCATTGAAAATAGAACATGGCTGGTTCTTCCAGTATGGCAATGAACCCAAAGACACCATTCGGGCAACGAAGGAGTGGCTTCGTAAAATATTTCAAGGTCCTGGAGTGACCCAGCCAGTCTCCAGACCTCAGCCCCATAGAAAAGTTGTGGAGGGAGTTGAAAGTCCATGTTGCCCAGCAGCAACCCCCAAAACATCTCTATTTCCTGTTTTTTAATTTTTTTTTATTTTGCCTATCATAGTTGAAGTGTAAATATGATGAAAATTACAGATCTCTCTCATATTTTTAAGTAGGAGAACTTACACAATCAGTGGCTGACTAAATACTTTTTTGCCCCACTGTATGTATATGTTAACATAAGCATATGGCCAATGATAAATAAGCATAATATTAAATACAAGGGTCAAGGCCTACAGTGAGCATTTCCATTTACCCACATATGTTGAATATGGTTGAAGTCAGTATAGAAGTTGTCAGTTGTCACCTTCCGGCCATTTGCATCCTATGGCCAGCATGTCTGTACTGTGCCTGTCATATATCTACATTAATATGTGTAACACATTACTACCTTTTAGCTACAACTTTGTGGACCTTCAGATTAAAGGCTGTGTCCACTTAGGAGTTAACAGCATTTGAAAAGAGAGACTGAAGCCTGTCTGGTGTTGTCTGACCATTTAATCCTGCCCTGCATAGACGCTAACTTTCTTATATTAAGACGCTAAGTCTTTCTTTGTTGCTCTTCCTCTCTCTGATTCTCTTTCCTCTGCAAGTGTCTATCTTCTGTTTCTTAGTACTGCTGTGATTTCCCGGGAACTTCTCTGGTTCTAATTTTGGAACTCCCCTAAAGTTAAGTGCAGTTTATCTGTATCTGCCACAAAACCTTTGTTCTCCTGTGGCTGTGCTACACCACGTGAGCAAAACTGGGCCAGAGGTTAGCCTCTTCCTGTAAACACATGAAAGGGACCAGCCAGATGTTTGAAATTCTCTGGAAGATCACGCACAAATAAAGTTTTTGTAGTGACTGCACATTGTGAGTATTACTTGGATAAAATGACGCCTATACCTTAAGTGTGACGATGCAATGAGATGGTTTTTAAAGCTCTTTTTGGACTATCCTAAATACAATAGTAAATGTGATAGTGATTAGTAATATTATAAATAGATAACATACTATCCAGGTAGAAATGCCTTGGTGATACCAGAGGTCAGAGGAAAATGGACGGACTTCTTTGAGCTGATGGAAATGTAGTATCTCCTTTCATTACAACTGAGGTATGCAGAAGAGCATCTCTGCAAAATATGCCACACACACTCAAAACGGGGTTCCGTTTTGTAACCGGTTTCAAATGTTCTAGAACCGGGTACCCGTTAAGAATATAGAATTTCTATTCTGCTTCGTGTTTCATACCAAGGTTTTTTATGCTTTAAGAAATCATTGCACATCCAGATTACCTGCCAAATTTTTTTCTGAACATTTTTTACTTTGTTTCTGTCCACCTGCATCCCATTCCATCCCATCAGTAGGCGAGTTAAAGCACCTGGTTTTTAATGGGTTAAGGAAGCATCTATCTGCACGGACTGGTGTATCATGTGATCAGATTATACAATCTGCTATTGCAGCTTGTATATCAGCTTCAATTTCAGAGAAAATTCTAAAGTCAGTATGTGTGGAAAGCCAATCTGTTCTAAATGACGTTTAACCTCTGAAATGGCAAGACACCTGAGCACCAAGCATCACTTCTTTGACTGACTATGGTCTCCTAATGCAAGTGCTGCGTTAGCCAGGAGTAAAATAAATAATGTGAACAAAACTTTACATGTCTTAATGTACTCAAACAAGGACCAACTTCTCTCAGTTATTTAGTTAAGTAATCTCTACTGGTGAAATGAAGAACACTTAATCTGAAAGGAAAGTCATAATTTTTATAATAAGGTATTTTCTTTTTTTTAGTTTATTTATCATGTTTGTGAGCCATGCAGAGTACTTAATTACGACCAGTGAGTTTGGTGTTCCTAGGTGACTATTTTAGAACATTAAGCCAGCTTTTTACTGATAATGATAAGCTAAGCTAATGATAAGCTAAGTCAAAATACCCAATCATAGGCATGACGACATGACATGGTAGCAGGGTAGAGGCAGAACTGCGATGTCATTTCTGCCTGGTCAAAGTTAAAGTCAAGTTTATTTATATGGCGCTTTTTACAATGGTGCATTGTCTCATAGCAGGTTTACAATATTATTTAAAAAGGCCAATCCCGAATTGAGCGAGCCTATGGCACCTGGTGCAATCTTGTGGCAATTGCTACACATCAATAAACGTATTTTAAGCGTATCAATAAACGTAATTTAAGTATATTCGTGACCCACTTCTTGCCCTGTAACATTAACTAAGCATTGTCTAAATGCCACAGCCTACCTTAGTATTGTTACTGACCATGTCCATCCCTAGATGACCACAGAGTACCCATCCTCTACATGCAATGGCACAAAGCTCAAATCGACTCATACTTTTTCTGATGCCTTCACTATACTCAAATTGCCTCCACACTCACCAGATCTATATCCAGCATAGCAGCTTTTAGGATGTGGTCCAATGGGAGATTGTCATAATGGACTTGCAGCTGATAAATCCGCAGCAGTCAAGTGATGCTATAATGTCAATACGGACATGGACACAAAATCTTAATATTTCCAGCACGTTGGTGAATCTATGCCACAAATATTTAAATCAGTTCTGAAGGCAAAACAGGGTTCAAGCTGATATAAGCAAGGTGTACATAATAAAATGGCTAGAATTTTAATTGTGTTGTTTATATGATCTTTATAAACCATGTGCTGATACTCTACTAACATGCTACATTTACTCAGTAACATTTAACATCTTACATTTAAGTAAGATTTCTGGGAACAGTGTTTTTTACTTTTTATTTTGTTTGTTGAGGTACCAGGTTTCAGTTTCCTGAGTCTAATTTTGAAATGTGTTAATATGACCTGTGATTCATGTCTGAATAGCATTATTTGAAGTGTAAGTAGAGCACATACGCTGTGTGCAGGATCAGATATGTGAGAGTCCTTGAGTGCATCCTGTGAAAGATTACATATTAAAGTATAAGGTAAATGAAACTAACATTTTAATTAACTTAACATTATTCTAAAAGTTAAAAGTGAATGTCTGTTTATCTCACCAATAATTCAAAATGATCTTCTAACATACCCCAAATGTTAAATTATTTAGATCTGTATTTTACAAGAGGATTATCTGCTGTAAGATTCTGTCTTCTGTGTGTATTTATACACTGTGTTGTGTTGTGTAGTGGTTTTTGGATATTTGTTTTGAAGTTGATGATTTATATTTTGATGTTGCTAGTACACACCCTAGTAACCAGGATTAGCTTTCACATACAAGAGCAAATTCTGTAATATATAACACAAGTGGTTACATAAAAGTTTAAACAGTTTTGCCTTTTTGCCTGATTTGAAGGAAAAAAGCAGGGTTAAGATAAATAACAAATATATAAAAAATAAGTAAATAACAGAAAATCAGGTTATAAAATTAGATCTTACATTAGATTACAATCGCTATGGCATATTTCTGTTTTTACAGAGTCTATCAATACTAAACAACAATGTTCAGTAATTAGTAATATCCAGGAAATTTGATGAAGATTTTAATCATGATAATCATTAATCTGCTACAGAATGGTTGGATAATGCTGAGGTTAAATACAGCTGCAATATTTCTTTAATGCTGCTCTCCATCACTCTAACACACATAGCTGTATTAAATCTATCGTCATGGTGGGTTGTATTAGTTTTGCCCATGCTGTGGTCCAATCTGCGCCTTTCGGAACCTTCATTAAAGGATTTAAACATACTAATCTATCTCAGTTAGTTTCTAATCTGAGATTGAACCTGACTCCTATGGTTTGGTTTGGCATGCTTGCTTTATTCTGTTGATAAGTGTTTTGTTTACAATGACGAAATTCGCTTTAAATAAATTAGTTTTGCTCCACTTATTTCAGATGAGTCATTCAGTGTCACTGGTAATATCTGATCTGATTCTCAGAGAGATGTGTGTGCGTGTGTTGGGGGAGAGGGGTGGTCACATCATACGTCTGGTGAACAATGTCCTCGGTTCAATGCTCTCTTTTTTAAGCTTACACACCCTTCAGCTAAAATGTAAGCATGTAGTCATGCCGCTCCTCACTACTGGAACTGTATAACGATTTCTCCTATTAACACAACGCACAAGGATAGTGGCTGTGGGTATACGTGGTGGGGTGAAGGGCGAATGAGCAACAGACTTTGTGCTGCTGTGTGTCACGCTTTGATGTCTCACCAGCCGGAAAGTGCTAATTAGGGCCATTTAAAAATAACAAATAATCAAAAATAATCTCCTACCCCTGTCTAACTCTTTGACACTGTCAATTAAGAAGGATTGGACAGCATGTTAAGTTCAGTGCTTCATCTCAGTGCATTCATTTTTGTAAGCCAGTGATTTTAGCTGGTCATCATAACCAGCAAAGTGTGGGACCAGTGTATTCCACCCGAGACAAGTGCTTATGTGGTGTAATAACCCAGATAAAACTATCCATGATACACCTTGTATGAAATCAGCAGGATAAGTGACATGCTGCTTGATAATGGTATTCAGCACTAAAACTGTATGGTTTTGAGTTGACTACCTGAAGAGTGTGAGTAATTCTTCCTGTGGAGCAGCCATACACTTATTAACCATCTTACTTAGCTGTATATTTGTTCTCGGTATAGTAGATATAAACCATCATATCTATTCAGAGAATATGGATATCTTCATTAACACACTCTTTCACCGTACCTTTCTTGCCATCTGTCCACTGTACTACACTATCTATGATTGGCTGGAGGTATAAATATCTTGGGAGCTATGTTCAGTGAAAGGTGAATGTGATTCACCCAGTAAAACATGTTCCTTGAATAGCAACCCCTTGATGTTTCTGGAAACAATATAAAAAAATCATGATGCTGATGTCAACATTTGTGACTCACGTCTTTTATTTCAGATCCACTTGGAATGTCCTTCAACAAAATCCCAATTGGCTTCCAGATGCTATTTGGTATTACTTGCATTTAAGCTGAATATCTGTGTATATTGTACCATAATGCAGCGGGTAGTTTTAGTAACTCACAGCTATACGGACAAGTGATACATACTGACTTTGCATTAGGTAATGCAATTGATTGCTGCTCCACTGGTGGGAAATACAATGTTTACAGTAATGGCTGGCCAGTAGAGTTAAGTGATATACACAAGAGATCCAAGCAATCAATCAACTGGTGACTGTTATCATTCAGTTTTCAGCATAATCGGTTGTGCCAGGTGATCAGCTGATCAGTCTCATTTAGCCGATTCTGTTTTAGTCACATTTAGCGGACACAGACAACCACACACATGAAGAGCACAGTACTTCGACTAACGTTAATTCATAGTTCAGTTCATGTGTATAAAGAGCTTTAAACTTAAAGCAACATATATGACTTAATGTCTTAGTTGGTGTACACTGTTACTGGAGCGGCAGAGCTAGCATCTTTGCTTGTACTTGTACGTTTGAACAGAGTGGTAAAAGGCTCTTATCAAGGCTGTAATAAAGTACAATTTTAAAGACATTTCCACTGCTCCAGAGTCCAGTGGCAGCATGCATTACAACACTCCATCTGACGCTTGTCTTTGTACTTGGCGATGTAAAGCTTGCATGCAGCTGCTCAGCCATGCAATCCCAGCCAATGTTTGTATTGATTTTAATGCCAGGGAAGGATTTGATCTCTGTAGTTATGAATCAACAGATTCATACCCTCAGCACCTGATGACCCTGATCTGCCAATTTACATGGTTTGCCACTTGCGACTGGTTTGCTGTGGTTCCTAAACACTTCCACATTTCAATAATCATCTACAGTTGTGGAATAGCTAGGCAGGATGAAATATCATGTACTTACTTGTTACAATGGTGGCATCCTATTACAGTACCGCCTCTCATTTTCAGTGAGCTCTTTAGATATGTTTGTCAAGAAAGACCGCATGGCTAGGTGTTTTATAAGCATGTGGCAATGCTACTGATTGAAAGTCTTTGATTTAGTGGTTAAGGTGTGTTTAGTGCTAAGGTGTGTTTTCAATACTTTTCTTAATATTGCACATTGATCATTGTTTAGTCTGCAATGACAAAGTTTATGCTAATGATAGAGATTACACCATTACACTGTATACTCGCAGTATCTGATGTTTTGAGGCACACTGTGTCATTTTATTAGTGTGTAAGAACAGCTGGCCAAATTAGCACCTGTTACCCTTTCCATGTCCCAAGCATTTGTGGACATTAGTATGTTGAAAATGTGGCAGAGCATACGGAATTTGATAGCTGTGTACAGGATGTTTGTCACTATGTCATGCGCAGATGTGAACTCGATGGCATTACCTGGCAGTGATTGATTAAGGGAAACAACAAAGATTTTTGCTAAACACATTTCCTCAAATTTAGGACTAGATTTGTCCTACAAGTTTGGCTGTAAGGATGACAATATGGAACTTTAAAGCCAGTCAAAGCGGAAACATTAGTTTGGACAGTGTAAGCCCCTCCAGGAGCCACGTCAATTCTGTACTCACTGTGGAAATGGAAAGTGTTTACCCCTCCACGCTAAGAGGCTAGAAAGAGGAACAGAGAGGTTATATAAACTCCAGATCTGTAGACACGTCATAAAAATATGGTGCAAAGTGGGGCAGCAGGAAGAGGGTGATGTATGTTATGGTAGTAACATTGGTGTAGCAAGTCCAGTAGTATATTTGTGTGTGATTAATGTTGCGTCCTGAGAAAGAATGGGCAAAGAAGTCGAATTACCAAGTGGAGAACACAACTCTTCTGTGGTGGGCTTTTCATACACAAAATCACACATTTGGAGCGTAGGATGTGTCTGTCTGGGTGTTTGCAATGCTACACTGCTCTGTCATAGCTTGTCAACGGCTGATGCTGGTTATGTGCCTGCACTGTAACTGTGACTGAAACACTGCCCTCTTCTGTTTTATTACACAATTACAAGGTAAATGATTTTCCAGTGTCGGTCAATTTATAGTAATATTGCAGCTAAATGCAGTATATTAACTACTAATAACTATTGGGCTTGTTTCACATAACCAGCAAAAATTCTTATTTCAATTGAATTGAATTGAAAATTACAGTTGTTAGAAGGTGAAAGTGGGCGTCATTAAACTGTAATGACATGGATATTAGGTGCAGACCTGTATTTAACAAAATTGAACTGAAATTGCAACTTAAAAATGTAAAGGAGTCTGAATACTTTTAGTACCCACTGTATAGTGGCATAACAAGAAACAGTTAGTTCAAATACAGTGAGTGTGGATTCGCTGGCAGTGTGCAGCTGTACTGTGGGCTGACTGATGGCGTAGATCGCTGGTGGCATGCATAATCGTGGGCAGTATTTTCATTAGCATTGTGAACAGAGGTGCTCACAGCAGCATTAGACAGCATTCAGTGTTGGCTTGATAAACCTTGATAATACCTGCTTCTAAAGCAGGTGAATCTGCATTCAGATGTTGGAAATACAGACCAAGATCATAGGACTAATCTTGAGGCTTTTCCCCAGAATTATACCCTTGTTAGTTTATATGTTACTACTTTCCATATTATTAGGTATTTTTAACATATAGATGCACAGTATAGTGAATAGTCAGTGACTATGTGGTGAGTCAAAAGACACAGGATACCTGTTTATTTCAGGAAACCTAGTATCCGCAGTCACATAGTCTTTTTTACAGAAATGTAAGTAATATTTTTTTTGCTAGAAAACTGCAGAGATAATGCTGAAAATTAGTGGAATACTACCATCTACACGACATTCATTATTCCACTGCATTTTTATATATGGAGATGTACAGTAATTATAGCAATGTACTGTTCTGATCATGTGTAAGGAAAGCCCATAACACATGAAGAGGGTAGTGTGATTGTCCTGATAAGAGCCAAAAAAGTATTGATAGACAGTATTACGAACAACACGAAAGATTATCTAGCTGAAGTGTGAATGTGAACCACTTTATAAACCTTATTTTTAAGGTGAACGGTTTATCGAATATTTGTTAAATAGTGCATACCTATATATGACATCTTCCTGTACCATGTAACACAGTGATTAGCCAGTAGTGGTGTTTTATCATTGATGGCTGGGTAAAGTTTGTGTGTGTGTGTGTGCACAGAGAAACAGATGCCCATGAACAGTACCAAATGCACTGGAAATTGGGAATTGGGTGTATAAGGACTGTAATCCTTTCTGCATCTCCTCTATAAGCATACTCTGATTACTTTTGTGATTTTTAAGATGCCTGATTGGTTTGGTATTTATAGTTTAAGGTAATCTCAACATATAAGACCATTAAGGAAATAGTTAAAGAATATGAGTAGTAGACGGAAGTGCAACACTGACTGTGAAAAATATGACTCATGATCGAGATCTCATTTGTCAAGTCCTACCAGATGTACAGTTGCTGTTACGCCATATGTTGTTCACTTAGGTCCAAGTTCCTTATAACCCTAAATCAGATTAGGAAAACAAGGACATGAATTAGTGAGTGAAATGTTTACATGCAGATTATGTTATTTCTAATTAACAGGCTACATAAGAACAACACTTTTGCTGGCATTTACATTCAAACCAACTGGTTTGCTTTATAAATCATGATTGAGTTTCGATGACGTTAAAACACAGCCAGGATTTCTGTCACAAAATTCTGTTTTACTTTATATTTAATGTTTGTCCTATTGAGTTATTGCTGCAGCACATTGTTCTTGTTTGTTTAATTGTATGTCTAAGTCTACTGCATTATGTTTACATTGGCAGCTGTATGTCACTCCAGATGTAGATACAGGGTAAATTATGTTGATTCAAAGAGACACATTATTAAGCGAGGATGGTTCATTTGGCAAGTACGTTCTGTACCAGTTTCGCGTATTCATATCCTCAAATGGAGAGGCGTAGCTTCTCTGTTTAGACTGTATAAAGCTACAAAGGTCACTTGATGCTTTACCCTGAGCAAGCATATTTGAGAACCAGTTGGGAAGCACAGTTAAGTGTAATTCATATTTCATGTCAAATCTATGTCCTTTCAGTAGACATGCAGTGGTCACACTTAGCTGTTAATCACTGATTCATGCAGTTGACAATTTTTCTTACTGCATGTCACAAAGCCATTTTGGTGACTTCTTTTTCAGCATGAAAGCAAGTATGTCAACATGAAAACTGCCGACAGTTGACGGCAGAGACCCAGGTAAGTGGTCATACTATTTAGGTGGCATTTTACTGAAAGCCTGTGAATATGTGACTCATATGCTCTGACTCCTAACAGGCACCCTCTTGAAGATGTTGATGTCACCCACCTATGACTGTAACTCATGCCGGCATCACTAAGACATGGATAAACAGTGCACGGTATAGTATAGTGCTACGTCAGTGTGCAGAGAAGCTAGAGAGATGACGCTTCTTTGTAATCATGACAAAACTGATCTATCATGAGATCAGGAAACACTAGAAAGTATTTTTGGTGCTCTTCCTTGTCTGGTTGCTTCCAAAGCACACGTTGACTGGTGAAAATCTTTTCCCGGATGCTGGTTTCATTTGGTGGTTTAGATGTATTATTCTCAGTGTCTAGCACCATTTGAAATCAGTGTTCCTGAAGAAGAAAGGCAGCACAAGTATTAAAGATAAAAGATTTACCACATGGAGCAAGAATGGTCAACTACATGGAATTACATGGCTCAGTACAATATATTATTAATGAGGCTGTCTGGACTAATAATCAGCTGTCTGCATTGTTTAAATGTATTCAAGATTTTATTATACAATATTTAACATAGCCTCTCTCTCTCTCTCACACACACACACATACACTAGCTTTGAGTGTTGTACAGAAAGCATGTGTACTGTTGTGCATGTAGTTTGGAGTCTGTGCTTTGTCACTTGAAGAAGATGCCATATTTTTTATTTGTAACTATAAAGTGTGCAGCATAGAGTGTATCTGCTATGTAGGAAAGTATTTCATTACGTTCTTTCATGAAACAGGACATTGACCTGACATTACCATTGTTTAAAACTGTTTTTTATGCTTTTTAAGACTGTGATTCTCATTTATGTCATACAGTGTTCTATCATTCAGACATGACTAAGATATATACAAGACAGATCTGTACGTCCTATTATAATAGCCCTCTGCCGTAAAAGTGAATGGACACTTGCTGGATGTATAGTGGGCAGTATACTGTACATTTTGCATAGTCCATTTTGTTTCCACGTGATACCTGGCAGTCCCAG
Source organism: Parotocinclus cabessadecuia (assembly GCA_036873895.1). NCBI lineage: Eukaryota > Metazoa > Chordata > Actinopteri > Siluriformes > Loricariidae > Parotocinclus > Parotocinclus cabessadecuia. Next base: position 17,204 of record JAYJMA010100292.1, read on the forward strand.
GAAGCACTGCATGAACTTGTCCCTGATGTGGTTGTCTAAGGTGATAGACTGCTGCTCAACTCAACTTCTGACAACTTAGTATCAAAAGGGAATAACTATTGAGTGTGAAGACAAAAGACAAGTTAAAAGCACAGATTTTTGTGCAATAATTTTGCCACATTCTTTTATGAAGGGAGAGTGTAAAAGGAAACCACAGTTTGTGTTGAAAATTTAGTTAGATTAATGTTGCAGTATCATGAAATACATATTCATATCAAGTTTGAATATGGGGATGCTTATAAGTCCTGTGCTGATGGTAGAACTGTTGGTATACAATATAGCTGTATTATCTTCTGTCAAACTGGATTTTTTTTCTTCAGAACACTGTTTTTGGTTCCTTTAAAAACATAATCACTTTAGGACAGTAAGAGATACTTCATGCTCCATATGCCACAAAGCAATATTACAACACATGCAAAGATCTAATTGACAGTGTTAAACAATAGTGTTTTTCATTTTCCTGAACACTGCTGCAAGGGATAGTGATGGCAGAGTACTCAAGCCACTTTTCTCTCCCAGGTCTCTTCTATCCACTCTCTCCCCACCAAACGATGACTGATTTCTTCTGGTGCTTAGAGTTCGCCATATTTTCTAGCACCATTTGAAATCGGTTATAATGCCTGGGGATCAGTTCTTCAGATTCCTTCTTAACAGAGCAGTCGGCTCGTTTTTCTTGATTTTGTTTAATATGATCACAACATTGGAGTTTGTCCAGCTGAAACCTGTATAAATGATCTGCCATTACAAATGTTTTGTATGAATAAAACATATTTTGAATGTCTGTTGTGCTGGTTACTTCACTAATTAAACTTGCTTAAAAAATCATGCTAACAAAACAATTAGTTTAGTGGGTCTGAATCTGAATTCCAAGGGAAAACAATATAAATCTATTCCAGGTTAGCAAAAAGCTAAACACTACGATGGGACCCAGTGCAAAATCCCAGTGGAAAAATGTAGAAAATACATGCAGTAAATAATAGTAGTGCCTTAATGTTTAGGGTCAGTAGACTGTGACTCCTGATGATGCTACAGTTTGAAATACCAAAGTGACTTCCTTATGTCTGTCAAAATGAACATGTTAGAAATGCTTTAACAGCAAGATTTCTAAAGCAGCTAAAAATGAGTTTTGAAACTTCATGTACATCATTTATCAGACACTTGTATCCAGAGTGACTTACAATTCATGCAATCGTGGGTTAAGGGCCCACTGTCCAACAGTGGTAGAGGTGGGATTTGAACCCTGGACCCGGTACCCGGTCCAGTACTAGGCCACCACAGTCCCTTCACTATGTTTCCCTCGAATTATACACTGTGTACCTGTATATAGCACTATTAACCTATGGGGAACGAAACTGTTGAGGGAGGTCAATGATTTGGGTACTTCCTCTTGTACTTTGCTCATTAATGCATTTCAACAGATTATGTCCTCTAAAAACACCATTACTGCAGCATACCTGTGGAGTTTCTAATAAAATTTTGAATACTAGGTGTTATAACTGTTTTGCTTTACACTATATTCGAGTTTACTGCATGTGTTATTATTATTTCAGTCCTTTTACTATCTCGTTTTAAAACAGCAAGTAGTGCTAATGATGTGATGTGAGCAAACTACTCCTCACCTTTCGTTACTGGTTTGGCGTCTCACTGTAATGCTGCCCTCTACTGGATGTTGAGCGATATGACGACTTATTATGAAATAGAAAATAATATTTGCTTAACTTTGGATAACCAGGGTTAATCGCTCTTAATGATTTAATAGCTTGACAAAGTAGAGAAAAGAGAGTGGTTTAGAAAATCATTACATATGATTTTTGAAGAGCAACATTCCTTCTTTTTAACCTTAAAAGTAAATGTAAAATCAAATTATCCAAATGGTCCATTTTCTCCTCAAAACCAAATTATGTTGATTAAATATATGTACTATAAATATGCAAAAATACACCCAAAGTCTGAAACCCCAAGAAACCCAGTTCAATATCAAATCGGTTCACTTTCTTAAATAAAGCATGTTTTATATCCAAGAGGAACATATAAAAAATAATTGCACAATGACTGTCAAAATGTTAACAGTTAACAGTTAATGGAATTACTCAAAGAGCATTATTTTAAAAATGTCAGTTTTACCAGTAAACAATTGATTACATCATTATGACATAATTTCGTTTTACAATTCACTGTCTTTTTAATAAAAAGAGCTTCATTTTTGCTGGACTGCCAAAATGTGCATCTTTGGTAATTACACTCCTTGCAAAATTTAGGGGATATTTCAGAATGAATACAAAGAGGATCCCACAAGAACTGCTGGACAATCTGATCCTGTCCTCTGTGTTTTGAGTGATCATAAACCCTACTGAACAGTCAATGTGTGATACTCTCATCCAGTTTAACATGCTTCTGTTCATCTCCATTAATATATCACTTGCTACTCAATTACCCGAACTAGGTTTGCATCTAATTTGCGAAATCAAACAAATTCTTTGACTTTTCTTTTGATTATCTTGTTTAGTTAAGTAAAATAAAATACTTCTTTTTTTCAATTATATTTCGCTTATATATGTTTTTAAATATACCCTATTTTGAGCAGTGCATCTACAAGTGAATTAGTAATATTTATACTTTAATGTGGAAATGTGGAAGGTAATTTTTCTTCTTATGTAATAAACAGACTACTTGATAAAACGTGGTTATCTTTGGGGGGTGTTGGTCTTTTAGGACTTCATGGGCACTGCTTGTGCATAGGAACCAGAATTTGGTACTACGCCCCTGAGTACAACCACATAATGTGTTGTCGATTGTCCTGTACTCTATTAATAGAAGTAGAAAAAGTAGAAAATCCACCTACCTGGTATAAGTGGCCTTTCAAGCTTTGATCAATTCGCTTTCAAAATGATCATACTAAACACCACCATCTACTGGTCACATATAGGCAACTGCTGAAATAAACGCAAAGTAACTAATTAAAAGCGTTTGTAAGGCAGTAGCCTTTTTAATAGGTAACTTTTTGTAAACTTTTGTCGCTGTAGGTTGCTTGTGAAGTATTACACAGATTGGCAGCGATTATGTTCTGTATTAAATAAATACGTGTTAGAAAAAAACTGTAAGAATGCGTTAATGTAGCATAATTCGTAAAATGTGGACCACAGCTGGGAAACAAAACTATTAGTGGTTTAAGAGTAGCAGTTCATTTGGTTCTAATTTATATATAAATAATATTTGTCTCTGGGTGGTACAGCAAACACTACAGGGACATAGGATCAGGCCTCAGTGATGACTTCTGACCAGGTCAGCTGTATCTGAGAGAGGGGAGAAGATACCCCAACCATCATCCATCCCCAATTCAATGCTCTCCGTATTAAATTTTGATTACATCAAAATATAAGGGGGACAACAAACAAATGACAAAACCAGTACAACAAAGGTTCTCTTTACTTTTTTATGTGCTACACATATAATCAAGCAGTGCAGTGGATCAGGGAGATTTCTGAAGATCTTCAGATGACACAGATTTAGTCTGGGTTTCTGGTACATCTTGTGTTGCTGCATGTTTACCTCAGCCGGCCGCCCACCTTGCCCTTGCCACGGCCTTTGGCACTGTATGGAAGTAAAAACACACATATTTAAATATTTATTCCTAATACAACAC
>JAYJMA010100308.1:0-20874 GCA_036873895.1 Parotocinclus cabessadecuia
CAATGGTGGCTTAAGTACCCAACTGTGGCAGCTTGGCAGAGGTGGGATTTGAACCCTGGACCCTCAGGTCCATAGTCCAGTACTTTAACCGAGATAATGAGTGTATATGCACATATACATATAATTATACTTGTCAAAATATTTAGCTGAATATGCACGCCCACCAGCTCGCCTGATTTAAATACTGTACCTAACATAAATCAAGAGTATAACCTGCATTGACCAAGAAGAACAGTTATTACTCAGCCCACATACATCTTCATGCCATGCCCTCAGCACTGTCCTTCTTATTGAACTCTTAGGGGCATTCTAAAAGCAGAAAAACTTAAAATGTTGAAAAATTTATGCAGTCCATTTCAGGGTTCCTACCTCGCACGCACAAACCATTCGCTCCCGTCCGCAATTACAGAACGAAGCCTGATAGCCGCTTCTATCATCATGCTGAAGCCCGATAGCCGCTTTTATCATCACGCTGGCTAATGACGTGATAAGGAACACCTGGAGCTTTCACTATTTAAATATCGGCCCCAAGGTCACCTGTTGTCACGTCGTCTTCATTCGGTTATTTACTGTCTTGGCAGACGTTCTTTGCTATTCTGACCATTTATTATAGTTGGTTACATCCCGGGGGGTTTATAGCTGACGGATGTGTAAGGGGGAAACCTCGGAGGTATTTAGCTCTGCAGGGAGTGATCCAGGGTTTCCCTTCCCGTTCCCAACTCGGTGCCTACCGAGTTTGACTCCAACCGGCTGCGCACTCCTATTGGGACGCATACCGGCTCCACTTCCTCGTGTGTTCCCGCACTCCCGAGCTTGATCGCCCCATGGCATTCCGGAGCTCCTCCGCACCCCTCAATTTGGGAAGCGTCCCAAATCGGCGCCTTAACGTGCTCACTGCACGCCTGCCCTTCGCTGTTTCGGCTCACACGTTCATCGATTTGTGATCTCGCCTGCTGGGGGTGTTATTCCCGAACGCACCACAGCAGCGCGATATTCCCCGTTTTTGTTTTGTAGTTTGGAGAGCTTTTTGCTCTGCCTCTTTCATTGTTTCCCCTTTATTATTGAATGCTATTCGTTTCCCTCTTCCCGCATCCTTGAGTCCTAACTCATATATCGTAACAGTCTGGCCTTCATTAAACCATCCTGTTTTTCATCCACGCACCAAAACAGCTCCACTATAAGGCTCAGTGAACAATACCTGGCTATGGAGGTGGCTCTTTTCCAAATTATCTCTTCCCCAGTCCACCTATCTGCCTGAGGGTGCTGGAAGCTCTTCGTCTTCATGCTCTTTTTGCTGACTTAATTGCAATAGTGAGGTGTAAATACATGTTTTATCTCATGTTAATGTCAATACATGTTTTTTTACTAGAAACACCATTTAGCAAATCTTGTCCATGTTGCTATTTGTAATTCAATTTGTGTCAGAGTTCCAAGGCTTATCTACTCATAGTGTTTTTAGGTGATGGCGCACTCCACAACTTTAGTTTCCCTATAATAAGAGCCCCCTTTCTCTTCTTTACCACGTTTAGCCTTCTCTATGGCTTCTACATCCATTCCTCATTGAATATTTTGAACTTAGACATTTTAACCCAAATGAGTGGTCATGAATTTGCGTAGCACAATGATCCTTGTAAATTACTTATACTTATTGTAGTAATGGTTATTATTCCTTCTCTTCAATTTCCACAGCTCTCGCTGACAGATGGCACTCAGACTAATCAGCATAGTGACTGCTCACTGAATTAAGGGAGACAGATTTGCACTCATGCCACCCCCATCATTCTTTTTTGTCCTTTCAAATTTCACAGGCTGTACAGTCACATCTATCAAAAGTACCCATCTGTCTTCCTTATTTAAATTCATCATGTTATTGTAACTGGGTAATGGTAAGAATTGGCACCCCTGCTCCAGTGAAGGTAACAGTACTCAGGAACTCAAATTAGAAGACGTGGAATGGAATTCCCACCCCCAGCCCCCCAGTTTTCCCTCTTTCACCAAACAAATAAATGATTTTCTCCTGGTATAGCATCTCAGGGCTTTGATTGACTATAATGCAATAAATATGTCAAATTAAAAATCATTTAGTCCCAGCCACAGCACCAATTTATTCACATCTCTGCGAAGAATGACTTGAATACCATCCAAATATAAAATTTCATTTTTATCATCAGTAAATTAATTTTAAAAGTATACAATAGAGGTTGTATTTCCATTAATTCGTTCACATCTACAAAAACAAAAATTAAGGGCAAAGTGTGGTTCAAGTTTACTTGTTGTTTTGAAATGTTAAGCTGAAAAGTCTCTGGACGACTACTATGAAGGCTGTTAGGTCAAATCCTTTGATGGGTCCTTGAGAAAAACCCTTTGCCCTTTGCTGCTCAGCTCATCTGTAAGTAGCTGTGAATCAGGGCATCGCTTTGATGCTGTAAATTTGTCTAATGGCCAAATTTCTTCTTGTCAGGTGGATATGGGGAAAGACATTAAATGTCCTTGCAGTAAAATGGGCTATTTATGGACAGCACTTATCTTGCTTATAGGACCATATATTGGATGAATCAGAACTACAATAAATACATGCTATATTTATACTAAACTATATTTGTTTCACTTTAAGTGAGCATAAACATTGTATCATGCAGTTCTGTAATCAAGTTTACAGTTAAACATTTTTTTCAGTCTGAATATCAATTATTTACACTTACTTTCCACAACACTCCACTGTTTGCACCCACCTGCATACCTCTCTGCTGTGAAAGTGTACTTAAAAGGAGGTCAGATGTAAAATAGAGATCTGCCACACTGTGTGATGAGCTTCTGATGAGGAAATCCATCAAAACCAGAGCCGTATCTGGCAGTCCTTTTTGTCTCTTTTTTCTTTCTCTTTTCAGTCTCTTTTAGACTTTTATTTTAGATGCCTTCGGAGGGGGTGGGGGCATTTAAAATTCATTACAGCCCACAATGCACACACATAAAAGCATTCTGCATTGCACGGATGACTGGTTTGCTACCCAATCAAGGTTGCAATAATTCATTGCTGTGTCATCCATTTTGCACTGAAGGCCTGGATCATTGCAAATGGAGGCCTGTAAATGTCATACAGGCTGCATCCTTGGTTTGATAGTCACTGAGCAAAAATGCCTCTCTTGCACAGCTCATAGCAAATATAATGCAATCTCTGCGATTGCTTTCAAATACATTTGCCAGGTAAGCTCCCATCCACTTGAATTTCTTGTATCGGATATTATTTTTGCTTCTGCAGATGTTTCAAGTTATGAACCAATTATCTGCATGGTTGGTTTTTTGTGCTTCATTACAGTGTAATGGAATGCTGGCTGTACAGGGCACCATTAGCAGAACTGAAGTGTACATATGTGAGTAATGGTATGGCAATCTCCATTACAGTTTCATTCCATTAGTATAAGCAACAACATTAGCAGTAACAGGCCTGAGGGTTATGATGGCTTTCACTCCAGTTCTTAAATGCATGGTCTTGACCACTTAAGGCAAGAGGAAACAGATATTTGAGAGTATGCAAATATTATAAAGGAATACGTGTACCAATTACCATCTGGTTCAAATTATGATAGTTCTTGAAATTGTCATCATCATACTTATACTCACCACTAAGCATATATGGAAAAGTTAGACATGGTGTTAGGGGAAAAAGTATGACCCAGATCAGTGGCAGACATGTCTTATGGACATGCATTGGGTAATAATGGCCTTAGTTAACCATTAAAGGTATTGACCTAGAAAAAGAGCTAGGTTCTATTCTCTAAAATATCTGAATTGTATTCAAAGAGCAAACACTGGATCAAATCCTACATTGGGAGATTGAAGTAAAGAATTTAGGGTCAGGGTTCAAATAACACCTTTGCCAAGTAAACTCAGTTTTCTTATATAGCACTTGTTACAACATAATATTTTGTTGAAGCAGCTTTACAAATATACAAAAAGGAACCCATCCTTTTTCGGTTAACTAGATGTGCTTTATATGTAAAGATTAAACTGTCCCCTAATTAATTCATTTAGAGTAATAATTCAAATACACAGAAACTAAATAAAATTGTAAGCATCTAAATAAAATATGGTTAATGAATTTAAAGCTAACAATATATAGATGTCAATAAATAAAACAGAATACAACAAATAGAGAATAGTATAATAGATAAGTTAATATATAAACAACATAGATAACATGAGTGATATTTGAAATGATTCAATTCAATTAACATTGTCACTGTCAGTTATTTAGTCCTTAATGCAAAAGATTTGGTGGTGTCGGATGCTCAGTCAATTGAAGGAGGGGAGTGGGCCTAATCACCCTCTGATATGGTCTGGGAATCGGTATTAGGGCTGGAATTGATGTCAGAGAAACAGCTTGAGTGGAGTCAGAATTGGTGCCTGAGGAACATCTTAGTGTATAGGCTGGAACACGAAGAAGCTGAAATTATGGGGTCCTTGAGCGAGACCCTTAATGCACATTGCTTGGATTGTAAGATTGTATCCATTGTATCCATCCATGCACTGGATAAGGGTGTCTTCTGAACGACTAAATGTAACACTACAGCAATCCTATGTAGAAATTGCAAGAAGGAAGTGTAGAAAGTAAAGAAATAGTAATGTTTACTATTTCTATTAATATATATCTAAACGAACATATGATCAACAAAAAAACAGAAGCAATCAAATAGTCCCAACATATACAACAGATTTTGATGATAGGCTGATCACATCACAATGTACTTTTTATAAAGTGTAGTCAAATTTAGTGGGTATACTTTGCCTATCTGCCACCTAATCCTCTCCGCCTTGATGCATGCCACCAAGGACACTCGAGCTCCCTGACCATTTTACACAAATACATAACTACAAAGTAATCTAGTATCGTCTATGTAGTATCATTCATTATACAGTGAGAATGTCATGGTACCAAAACACAGCAAGATAATTTCCAGAGCTAAAAATATTAAATATTAAATGTTCTGTACTTTAATTTAACATATAGATTAGTAAATGAATGGGTCATCAACATCAACCACCACATGCTGCAAAACATTTAGGCCGGCAGTTAATAAATATTACTTTTAAAAGGGAAATTCCATGCAACTTGCCAACTGCTGACAAAATATAACAGAAGTAGATGGAGGAACAACAAGCTTTTCTAATGATAGAAGAAAATGTGTATTTAATTGTTAATTGACAATGTTAAAAAATACATTTAAGTATTCTGTCCCTTGCAAAATTCCTTGAATTGAACAAATTCAATGTGCAAATTCTAGGGTTATCTAGTGGGTAAATAGTGAATACATACACTAGACCACTTTAGTCAAGGTTATAATGTATAGGGCTTTTATGCCTTAATGAGTTCTCTAGGCCAGTCAAATGTTAGTACTTGACTTGATACCATACAAATTTTTTCTATAATTACTACCAGTTGGTCAGGAAACTGATTAAATATAAATTCCACACTCCATATGAATTTTTACATGTTCAGGTTTTTAAGAAATGAACCATGATACTTCAGCCATTACCAGCTACAGTAAAATCTCCAAGATTGATTTTTTAGCAGTTGCTCAAAAGCTCTGTTACTTTTAATAGCATCATATAACAGAATAAATGCTTGTCTTAGATTGTGATATTTTTGGAGTTGAAATTGAGAATAGCACTTGACATCACAGACATGACAAATGAGAAAATGCTTTGAATCTTATTTGACAGACATTGACTAGTAAGCATCATTGGATTTCATCAGTCCTTAGGTCAGTGTAAGATTTTGTCCCACAAGGTCTGTTCATGGCATAATCCCACTATATGCATCTGCTAGGACATGGATTCCACAAACATAATGCTGGCTTGTACTTCTGTGAGTTATAGTCATCAATTCGGCCAGATTCAGCATGTCCATAAAAATAAATTATGTAGAAAACTTAAAACTGTTGGATAAAAGCTTTCCCTTCTGACAATATAGTAGAACTGATTCTGGGTAGTGTTTTTGCCCAATAAAAAGGCACTGATTTTACCCAAGAGTTCAATTATTGTTTCATAAAATGAAAACTAACATTAAGGACCTTGCTATAACACTTTATTGTTTGATTCCCACACACGTTATATTATGAAAACTGCAAGTTATCACATAAGATGAACAATATACAGTGGGGAATAAAGTCTGCATTTTTGCATTTCTCTCAAGTTGAATACAATTTTCCTCATTAATAACCAGCTTAATAATTGGAGTGTATCTGATTACCATGAACGTCCCTCCACAGTCATCTCATCCCACAGAGCATTCATAAGGGCTCTTGAAGACATATAAAGCCAGACAATCAGTAACATCAAAAAATGCTCTTTGAAAGATTGTAAAATGATGCTGGAATAACATGAGAATTTGCACAAATATGTAGAATCCATGCTAGCTTCACTCCTGCAATAAAAAATGAGAACATATCAAATATTAAGCAATTCTGAAAATCTGCTGAATTGTATTAATTTAAAGAAAAATGCAAATCAAAAGCATTTTCACTAGTGGTCTCAGATTTTTGTTCCCAACTGCAGGTAGAGTAAGACATTGCTACGTGATGTATATATACTGGTTCATGTTTCTAGAACATCTGGCTGACTGTTCTGGAGTTTCTTTACATATTTTTTTACCTAGGTTAGTGCTGTGTTGTTACCAGGGTCTCTGCACAGGTTGCCTGTTAAGTACCACAAAGGTTACAAATCTTAAAAATGAAATGTAAAGCCCTCAAAGATTTAATCATCTCCTGAAGCAGTATTGCCCATCCTGAGCACATTAATCGATATCGTCACTTGCAGCTCAACTGGTGACAGATGCTCTTTAAAGAAACATACTCAAAAGCAAAACTAGCACATAGTTTTTGTCATTATATCATTATCACATTACCACATTGACTAACGAAACACATTAACTGAAGAAATAGTTATAATTTACAGTAAGTTATTCACTTTATTCCATCATCTAACATAATAAAAATAATAATAACAACACTAATAACACTATTATTATTAATAATAAATAATATTATTAATAACACATATTAATAATAATTATTATAATTAGTAGTAGTAGTAAGTAGTAGTAATAGTAGTATAGTTTTTCATTATGGTTATTATTATTATTGCTATTATAATCACTATTATTATTACAATTAAATAACATTTTTTCATAGACTGGAAAGAGAGCTAAGAATTTTCCCATAGGAAATTATGACTAGTTTGGTATGCAAATATGTATTATTTTAGCATGGGCACATTGGAATAACATTGTTTGGATGCACTAATTAAAAATAGTTCCGAACAGAGTGGGAATAACTTATTTACTATGCCTAGGCCAGTCTCAGTGCATGCCTTTAAATGTTACATTAGGGATTCTCTTCACTAGCCCTGTGCTCCCTGTATGAATATTTCAGCCGGCTGTCTCTGAGGGAGGCTGGGAATAGAAGGCCAGACCTACTGCATCCATTCCATTTCCAAATCTGCTGAATGTTTCTTGGGAAGGATAAGCGCTTGAGGATGCTGGTCTCTTCTAGACATCCGACTGTAGCGGCAGCATGTGTGGGATCTTTTCACAACAGCAACAGTAACATCAGTGAGCTGAGCTCTCACAGAACACATGGTGTATGGAGGGCAGGGCTGCCTCAGCCTGCCAATGAAACCCTGAAGTGCTTTGATCTCATCCTGCACTCCAGCACAATATCAGTTAAGCATCTGCAGCTGCCTGTCAGTGAACCACCCCAGTGCCCTATCTCTCTGACTCCCCAGAACCTTGCTCGGCTCGACTCGGCTTCTGACTTGTACCCAGCAGGCATCGGCTGGACTTAGAGCAGGTGCTTAGAACGCAAGGTACATACAGAATATGTTGGCAGCAAGGAATATCATGAGGTTGCTGGAGGTGTTATTCCAAGGGAAACACAGACAGACATGAATGGCTCATCCTCATAGCTCAATGTAATGTCATTTATTAATTACAGTCCAATGTGATCAAATGAGATTGATTTTTATTGCGAATGATTGTTGAACTTTTGACTAATCACGTAAGGACAGTTTAAAATTGTAAGCTTTGAATCATCAAATTCAGCACAGTCATTCAGTTGGGCTGTGAGAAGAAGGGGATGCTCTCTCTATGTCATTTAGTTATTCAGCAGTTGCCCTTATCCAGAACCAGGGATGTTTCTAGACTACAAGTTGTAAAAAAAACAAAAGTAACTGGGTCTAACCGAAAGCATTAGTTGCTCAAGCTTTTATAAAGATGCAGGGGCATTACATGACCTGTAGTGAATTTATATGGTGTCCTGTAGTTCTGCTCAGCAGTATAAGATAAAATTTACTTTTACAACATTTTAGATATGAGGTAAATGCTCCAGTAACATAAGTATGATGTGTCCAGAGCAACTTAAAACTGAAACACTTAAGAGTTTACTCAAGGCCTCAACAGTGGCAGCTTGGCAGACTAGACCTTCTGACCCACAGTCCAGTAACTTAAACACTGAGCAACCACAGGATGTCCAAAATGTTCTTGTAGTTTATGGGTTGACTACTATAAGAGTACCTGAGCATGAAGCCCTATGATTTACTGACATCCAGTCCAGTGAGAATTCCCAACATAAACACTTTTTCTCCCAGGTAAAAATGTACTCAATTGACAGCTTTACTACGGAATGTCACAGTGCAGTTTTCCTGGACTGGAATGGGCTTCAGAAACACCAGTCAGGTTACTGAAGATAAATGAATGAAAATCATACACTGTTCATTCAAAAATCTAAAACGTAAAATAAACATTGCAGTTATGACCATGCCTTTGAGGAATAAAAGTGTTACTTTTAAACACATCATTATTCACACTTAGTCTTTTTAAGAGGTGCTAAGCATAACATAACAAATTACAATTTGCAAAGCACCTTTAATTGACCTGTTGTGTAACTGCACACGATTCAGGCACTAAACAAATAATTGCTATTCGTTCTAGGTAATTTGCTTGGCCTTTTTGTGTTCTGATTGTGAGGTTTCTTAATTCATTTGTTTATGAAATGGGCTCCAGAGTGTGAAGAAACGTGAGATGTTAACCAGTTGGAGTAGAAACTCTAACCACATGCTCGGAGCAGGGTCAGGGGAAAATTACATAGCAGCTTGATTATACTGTTATGGAAAATATATTGTGAAAATATGGTTCTGATACATAAATGATCATCTTTTTTTTTTTTACAATGTCCCTAGAAATCAGTGGTGGATACACATTATAACAAGAAACACAAACCACATGGGCTTGTTTGCTGAAGGCCCTGCCTCATTTGGCCTAACAATAAATAAAAAAACTATCTGTTACAACAAAATATAATGTTTCTTCTTAATTATACCAGTATAAGGTGATAAATAAGAAAAGTAAATGTTGTTAAGGGATAATGTTTATAATTGTTATGTTATCCTATAATTGCATGCAGCAGTAATTTGCTGTTCAGCTTTGTAAAATAGCTACGAATGGCAAAACAGATCTCAATGTTAATGCATAATAAAACTATAAATCTACACATCTTTCAAAAGTGGTACAACAGTGACAATCATTTGAAAAATAACAGCTACATTAACAAATATTAGTATGACCGAGAGATTCAGAGTGTCATAAAATATACAAAAGCTAATGCCATACCCAAGGTCTAGAACCAGATTTTGTTCATCATCCTTTTCAAACTTCCCTCCACTGAAACGTAGTACCTGAGACCCATCTGCTGTTTGAAATCTGTTTATCACTGAACATTTTCTTTGCAGTCTGTCACCACCCCCTAATTTATCAGTAAACCCTCCCAGCATTTTAATTTAAGTGTTCCTGTGGCATACACTGCATGAAAGTCAAATGAAGTTATTATACATGCATGTGCAATCTGTGGAATATAAAGCAATCTGTAACTTGTGGCTTTGAAGAGGGTCATCATGCATTGAAAAACATTAGTAACTAGAGGTCACTATAAAGGTGGTAAAATCTATCAGCAAACAAACACATATGCAACTTCCCTAATAATACACATTTTCTATAATGGGAACATCACTAATGACACTGACTGATTAAGTCCATGTGCTCTTTTGTAGGTCATTACAGTTAAAAGTTTCATATTTGTTGCCTAAAATTAGGCAATTCGGATGATGTTATATTCAACAAAGTCATCCTGTCATACAGGTTTTCCAGCATTCCAACCTAAGGTCACAATACAGTGGGGAAAATAATTATTTGGTACAATGCCGATTTTGCAAGTTTTCCCACCTACAAAGAATGGACAGGTCTGTAATTCTTATTGGGTTAACGCTTCAATTGTGAAAGACAGAATCAGAATGAATCCAGAAAATAACATTGTATGGTTTTTTAAATAATGAATTTTCATTTTATTGCTTAAAATAAGAATTTGATCACCTACCAGTCAGTAAGAATTCTGGCTCTTACAGACCTGTTTTAAGAAAAACTAAGTATTTGTTTAGATTTCTGATTATTAGGAATAGATTACTGATCTCTTAAAGCACGTTTGTAAGTCACTCTGGATAAGGTCATATATAAATACTGCATAAATACTGCAAATGTAAACCAAAATGTAAGAAGCCCCTCTTATTCTAAACTCCTGTACTAATTGCACGTTTTAACTCGTTACCTGTATAAAAGACCACACCCTCAATCAATCACACTTCAAACTTTCCACCATACCCAAGACCAAAGAGCTGTCTCAGGACACCAGTGACAAAATTGTAGACCTGCACAAAGCTGGGATGGACTACAAGACAATAGGTAAGCAGCTTGGTGAGAAGGCAACAACTGTTGGAGCAATTATTAGAAAATGGAAGAAACACAAGATGACTGTCAATCTTCCTCGATGAGATCTTCTCTTCTCAAGAAGAAGGATGAGAACAAGTCCAAGAACACTGTCCCAACCATGAAGTACGGGGGTGGAAACATCACACTTTGGGGCTACCTTTCTGAAAAGAGGACAGGACGACTGCACTGTATTAAAGGGATGATGGATGGGGTCATGTATCAAAGTCAATGTTGCCCAGCTACATCCCCAAAACTTGAAATATGTGAAGAAGAAGATCTCTGAGAAGATCTCTATCAAGGAGTGGGCCAAAATCCCTGCTGCAGTGTGTGCAAACTTGGTCAAGAACTACAAGAAACATTTGACCTCTGTAATTGTTACAAATATTACGTTTTTGTTTAATATTCTTTTTTTTTATTAATGTTTTTTCTATTTTATTAAATAGTTATTTCATGCAGTAAAATGCAAATTAATACAAACCATACAATGTAATTTTCTTGATTTATTTTAGATTTTGTCTTTCACAAAATTACAGACCTTTTCATTCTTTGTTTTCTCCACTCTATATACAGCCAAGGAAACTCAATCTGTTAGGCACCTTCTGAACAGTTCTTATACAACCTTTGTTCTAGAGTCAGTTTGGTACTCCATAGTGTCAATTGCCAGACTTGTTAAAGATAGAATATGATTATTTTTGATACTTTCAGCACAGAAAAGGCATAAAGCTGTTAGCCATATAGTGATTTTAAATGCTGTACATTGTTTTAATTTTATTTATTTAATATTATTTAAAAATAATAATATATATTTTTTTATATTTGTAGTAATATATCACAAAACTGCTTCTTTGTAGTGTTTATGTAAAATGATGTTACAGTAACATTTTTAGAGTTGAGACTAATTGATGACTATCATGAACAATCATCAACATGATGAGAGCCTTTAATAATAGTGTAGTGTAGTGTAAATTTCAAGCGAAGGTCAGGTTACAATTGGATATTTCCCAATAATACACAGTATGAATGTTAGAAGTATAAGTGAACAGGCAGTTTCAGGTTCAGGTTATGGGTCAGAAACATTGTGCTGAGGTTAGAAAGTTCAGTTTAGATGAAGAAAATATCATAGCAAAATATGGACTGGAGGTTATAAGAGCAACTGGCCTTGTTCTGGGTCACTGTGGAGGCAGGCCTTAACAGTGCTAAAACATGTTGAGAAAATGAGTCTCAAAGTTTTCAGCTTCAAAACAATTCTAATTAAAAGAAACAACTACAATTAATGAGAAAAGGAGGGTGACTGAGGTATGGACAAGAATTGCAAGGTGGTAAACAAATGGGTAAAGAGGGAAAGTCAGAAAGGGAACAAGGAGTAGATATAAGTCATTTTGAAGATGGAAACGTGACTGAAATAATTGTTCACACTCTAATAGCTGCCTAAGGAGGTCAATTTTGCATGGCACCAGGCTTTTGTTCAGAACAATTTATCTACATTATATGATGTAGAGCATTAAGCAGTAAGACACCAACCCACACACAAAAATCATCTGTTCATGCCGGGGCAGAAGTGTTAAGTGTAAATATGAGCAAGCTATGGAAATGAATCAACCAAGCTGTAATAGTTTCAGTTGTTTTCTCTATGATGTTGTGTGCATTCATTGCATATACAGTGGGGAAAAATAAGTATTTGATACGCTGCCGATTTAATCTACAAAGAATGGAGAGGTCTGTAACTTTTTTATTGTAGGCACACTTCAACTGTGAGAGAAAAAAGATTGATCCATCCATTAATACAGTTAATGAGTGCAGAATAGGAGAGGCTTCTTAAAGAAAAACTAACAGGTCTGTGAGAGACAGAATTATTGCTGGATGGTAGGTGATTAAATACTTTTTAAGCAATGAAATGCAAATTAATTATTTAAAAATCATACATTGGGATTTTCTGGATTAAAAGAAATCGGTCTCTTACAGGTGAAGTTTAGCTATGATAAAATTGTTTGTGTATCAAATACTTCATTTCCCCACTGTAAGTTCATCCGTTGTGCAGTGAGAGTGAAATGACTGAATACAACTAAAAATTTTTCTCCTAAAAAAGTTGGTAAAGTTGTTGATTTTAGTAAGAGCTAAATGTGTTTTTTTTTATAACCAGTATTGTCATGTAGGAACACCCCGGCCTGCTCATGCTACCACAGGTTTTCCTGCACAGAGAAATACAAGACAGCCATCTCCATCAAACCATTCCGCCTCCAGCACCTGGGAAAACTATGACAGGTGTCTTCAAGGAAAACGCTTCTAACAAGCACTGTACTCTGTGGTTTTCTGTCATTTGTAACTGCAATTGTGGCATTACACCAATGTGGTGTATCTTAATCAGGACAATACACCAAAAAAGACTGTCGAAACAGCCAAGAAGAATAAAATTTATGGGATTTACCTAAATTAGGATTACTAAACTGCTTAATAACTCACATTTGGTAAGCACTGATTTGAATAATTTTTATTCAAAATATTCATGAAGATGTACAATTGTAATAGAATTAAAATGTACAGAATGTATCTGTTGTGGATTTATTTATGCTGCGGAATTTAGATTTTCTTGTGCTCCAGGTCAAAGCACAGCTCAAAGCACAGCTCAAAGCACAAAAAATTGTAACAGTGCAACTTGAAGTAGTAATTTGCCATCATTGGGATAAATGAAACAAATCAGAAGATGCAACAATTACAGCAGTTTAACATATGTACATGATATGGTAAAAATACAGTGTATATGGTAATTGATATACACTCACCGTATTATCATGTACACCTATTTGTTTCTACACGCAATGTCCATTTTATCAGTCCTGCTTCCATATAGATTTTTTGTCTACTAAAAGTATATCCTTTACTGGGTGGTTAGTACTCAGGGTGTAGTTGCCTTTGAGTTCTTTCTGTGTGTCTGCATGTCCTATCCGTGTCTGTGTGGGTTTACTCCCACAGTTCAAAGACGTGTGTTAGGTTAAATGATTACTCAAAAGTGGCGTTGACTTGAGTATGTAGATTGTATAGAGGATATACATTTTGGAATATCCATTAATTTTTGTGAGCAGTATATATATTGGTCAAAAAAAATAGTGAACATTTCAAAGTGAAAATGAAGTAATTAAAAAAGAAGCACTTGATTTTACTTCATTAAACAAGATCATCTGAAAAGCAAATGAATAGTCAAAGAAAGTTGTTCTATTACATGAATGAGAAATGAGATGCAAACTCAATTGTGAATGAGTAGCAAGTGACATTTTAATGGGAGTGAGCAGAAGCATGTTAAACTGGACGAAAGTGCCACACATTGACTGTTCAGGAGGGTGTATGGTCACCCAAGACTACCAAAACACACTGATAGTGATGGGGCATGAACAGGATCGGATTGTTCAGCAGTTCTTGTGGGATCCTTTTCGTATTTATTTTCAAATATCCCCTACTTTTTGTGAGCAGTGTATAAAACCTTGCATGTGTTTCTGAAATGGCCTCTTATCCTGATAATCCAAACAAAAAACAAGAAAACAAACAAACCAAAACCGAGGTAGCTCAGTCTGTATAACACTCATTCCCATTGGCAAGCCTTGCTGGTTCATACTTCTTTTAGGTATGTTTCTGGTATGCCACTATGTGTCTGGCATATGGCTGCCAGGCAGCAGGCTACAAGACTGGACTATGCCATAGAGGATGAACTGACTGAATATTTCATCTGGAGCTTAATTAGGTAGAACTAATGTAATGTCTACTGTTTGATGACTGCTGGGGGAAAAAGAAAAATGGCCTGCATGTAAACTTTGGCTCTAAATTTTCAGGTATTGCTGTAGCTGAAATACCACAAAAACTGCTGGAACGTTCCTGTTGTCAAACTATCCCCCACTGGCTCAGTGTAAACAAGCACAGCAGATGCTGAGGGAGATTTAAACTGTGTTCACAGAAATACTTTTGGTGTCTTGATTTCAATGAGAATAAGCTAAGGACAACGTGCAACACTGCATACTGGAGCTCACAGCCAACCTCCCGCAGCCACTGGGTGTCGAAAATAAATTGTCTTTCCAAAATTCCCAGAACAAGATACCCATTAAAATATCAATTTGGCTTATTGGTTTCAATTATCATTGGTCTGAAGGTGACTGTGGTAGCCTGTACTGGACTCTGGACCAGAAGGTCCAGGGTTCAAATCCCACCTCTGCCAAGTTGCCACCGTTGGGTCCTTGAGCAAGGCCCTTAACCCAAAAATTGCTCGAATTGTAATACTGTATGAGTTGTAAGTCGCTCTGGATAAGGGCGTCTGCTAAATGCTGGAAATGTAAATGTAAATGTAATGATCTGTTGTAAAGGAGGTTGTACCAAAGTATTGGCAAAGTGTTCAAGAAACAAGTATGGCTTTGTCCTTTAGCAGTGTATAGTGTTCAACTTAATGCAGTCGCTAGCGTGCTAGTACATCCAGTACAGTACTGTACTTACATCTTTCTTCTTAGAAGTGAGGGGAAACATAACCAGGGAGAAAAAAAGCAGTGTCACAAAGTAGCATTTGTAATAAAAGGGCATCATTCTCATTTGTTGAGTCACTGTCATTTAGGTATGTCTAAACATTTGGCTTCTTTTTTCACCATACTGGAATTAATGTAGAATCAATAAGCACAATCAGAATAAGAATTGCAATCTATAACAATCAAATGATATCCAGTGTTTATAACGGTAAAATTTCTTCCTCCATGACAAAGAAAAATCAATCCAGCCAGTCAATCGCCTAATGAACCTGATCCATTCTTTCACACGCCAGAACAGACTCGCTTCCTCCAGCAAGTGTGTTAAGTTACGGTGTGTTTGGCAAAAGCTTTGAGTTTGGAATTTATGACCTCAAAGGCAGTTGCTACATCGTTAAGTGAAGCACTGGAGATGGGTGGAATGTTGACTGTGACTGTAACCAATAAAAGAGAGAATATATTTAAAGTGTTTTATTATATTAACTATATATAAGTGTATTTATAAAACGTTTTATTGTAATCTCTATTTTTATTATTCTCTTTTGCTTTGGTGCATGTTAACTGTTGTTGTTAATGTATTATTAAGGTAAATTAGTTTACATATGAAACCTAGGCTGCCCAAATAGAGTGGGCCCTTTTTTGAGTTCTGGTCCTCTCAACATTTCTTCTTTAATACCTACATTTATTTCTCACCACTCTCCCCAGCTTCTTTGAGGCAATGCACTTATATATAAACAACTTATATTTATATTAATTATAAATATAATAACTAATTATTAAGTGCTTGTTCAAACCAAACTTGCCAGCAGTAATCATTATTATGCAAACATATAAATATAAACAATAGCAGTCCGGTGCCAACCCCAAGTCCAATGTAGTTGGGACACTTTAAAACAAAAGCAAAAATAAAAACAGGATAATGATGATTTCCAAATACTTTTCAACCCAAATTCAATTTAATACACTAGGCAGACAGGACATTTAATGTTCAAATGTTTTGCAAATATTCACTAATTTGGAATTTGAGAGTTGGCAACAAAAAACTGGGAAAGTTAAGGAATGCTCAAAAAACACCTATTCGTAACATTTGACAGGTGAGTGTCATGACTGGGTTAAAAGGGAGCATCCTCGAAAGGCTCAGTCATTCACAAGCAAGGATAGGGGGAGATTCACTACTTTGTGAATGACTGAATGAGCAAAGTCCAACAGCTTAAGAACAATATTTAACATCATGCAGTTGCAAGGAATTTAGGAGTACCATCGGGACACTACGTTAAAAGAAAAATGTTATATAACAGATAGTACCACATGAGCTCAGGAACACTTCAGAAAACCATTGTCAGTAAGCAATGTTAACAGCATGACTTCTTAGTAAAAGAGTGCGGGTACTAGACTGGCGTGCCTGCAATCCAGACCAGTGTCCCTTTGAAAATGTGTGGCACATTATGAAACGCAAACAGTTCATGTCCTCAGTTCCCAAACACTTATCGAGAGTTAAAAGGAAAGGTGGAATACCGTGGTAAACATATCCCTGTCCCAACTTCTTTGGAACATGTTACAGGTATCAAATTCAAAATGAGAGAATATTTGCAAAAAACAATAAAGATTATCTGTTTTAGATTAAATATCTTGTCTTTGTAGTGTATTCAACTGAATATTGTTAATCTTCCTACCTCGCCTTCGTCGGCTATTACAGAGCGAATGCTGCCTAATGACATCATAATGGACACCTGGGATCTCTACTATATAAGTATGAGCCCCAGCATTGTTCATTGCCACGTCGTTTTCATTCAGTGACTCGCTGCCTGGCGGACGCACGTTGCGATTTATCCACTTAAAGTACATGGTGACATACCGAGGCATACAGAGACAACGGATGTGTACGGGGTGAAAACCCAGAGGTACCTAGCGCTATAGGGATAGATCCAGGGTTTCCTATTCAAGCCTCACTCGGCTCCTATCAAGCCTCACTCCGGCTGGCTGCGTGCTCCTATTGAGACGTGTCACGGTTCCTCGTGCGCTATCGCCTAACCCGTATCATAACAAATATGGGTTGAAAAGGATTTGCAAATCAACGTATTCTGTTTTTATTTCTGCTTTACACAATGTCCCAACTTCATTGGAATCGGGGTTATATTTTCACCTGTTAACCACCTACCCTTCCCAGATATCCAACTCACTTTATATGTGAGAGCTCACATATAAAGCTGTATAATCCAAATCTATCAGGATTTGACAGCTGAGGCTGTGCACAGGCCTGTTGGTTAAACTGTCTTTGCTTACGATTATCCATGTCTGAGTTTTCTAGTCTCGTGATTACTGGTCAAGTGACTTTGTGACATTGCCAATGCATAATTTGAAATATGCTGGAAATATCTACTGTATATGAATGCAGTTAGGGTGTAACGATGCACGTTTCACAGTAAACATTCAAAACACCCAGAGGACATATGTAAAAGCTGTTCCTGAATTTTCAGCAAGTCAGTGCTGTTTGTTAATGCACCTGACAGATATACTATGCCCTCCAGGGCTGGACATATCATGGTAGGAAGCCCTGAGTGTGAGCCATGTTGGTATTCATACACAATGACACAAATGGCTTCAACCCATATAATGCAAGCCTATAGTCACAGAGCAGAAGGCCATGCCAACCTCAGCAATAAACATTCATAAACAGTATTACAGATTATGACTATGATTAACTATATTATACTAATAAGTCATAATTCCAAGTCATTACTAGTCATCACAAACAAAAATGCAAGGCTGTGTCTTTCTGTCTGTGTATTAAAACAGAAAAAGAAAAGAGGAATTACCACAGCAATCAAAAACTGAAAGACAATTTGGACAAGCTATGCATCACTTACATCTAGACTAAGTAACACACACTACTACACAAACATCAGATAAACAGCCACTATAGTTGCTTTATCAAACATCTATTGGAAAATTTAAAAAAAATAAATAAATTGTGTTCATCCACATGTTCAAATATATACACATATATCTGATATACGCATTTTCATTTTGGCATGACTCCTGTCTCTTTTTAGAATCTCCTTTCATCCCACTATACTACTTCCTAATATCAGCTATAGTGACAGTTAAGGACCTGATATGAAAGCCTTGATGTAAAGCCCTATTGATTTACATATACCTTACCTTAACCGCAGTAACCTAAAGCAAATCTTTTGTCACGTTTTTACTAGTTTTTTGTTTTTCAAAACAATGATGCTGGTATTGGGGAAAATACATTTGCCTTTTGGCAATATGCTAAATGTCCACATAAGGTGAAATATCGTATGTATCTCTCCTTCTTAGGATAGTTGGTCCATACTATGATATATAAACATGCACATGCTATCTAAATTTATGCATGTCATTCTTAGAATGTTATAATTCAATATTGGAATACTTCAAAGTCAGTACATAAGGGGTTCTGCCTCATCAGGGGGATCAATGTGAAAAAGCTAGTACTACCAAGCTTAAAACCTCCGACACACACAAGCACTGCAGCATTTCTCTGAACCCCTTGGTTGCAGAAAAAAACAACAAATCTCTACAAATCCTGTGGATGATCCATTTTATTTCACAGATCTGTAATGCCCTCCATGTCCATGACTATTTGAGCTAGGCTTTCTGTTTTGGGCCTGAATGTTAAAAACAAACATGTAAATACAGTTTATGTACTAGAGCATAAGACTGTGGTGGCTTATCATTTAAGGTACTGAACTGTGGACCAGAAGCGCCAGGGCTCAAATCCACCTTTGGCAATTTGCCAGTGGTGGGTTCTTAAGCAAGTCCCTTAACCCAGTGTAACCAGGATTGTAAGACTATATCAGTTCTAAGTCACTCTGTGTAGTGATGTGTGCTAAATGTAACTGTATAAATATTCTCTATGTATTCTGTGTTTAAAGAGAAACTCTATAAATGCTATGTATGTGTAACCATAGACTAATTAGTTGTAGGGCACCGTGGAGGTAATAATAGAACTCTAGATGAAGGTTAGCATTAGCCTTTGTACATTTCAATGGGTTTTGCTGAATGCCCCCCAGGATGTAGGAGTCATGAATTCCCAGCTCTATGTATGAAACGTGAATCTGTGACCTGATTCACAAATGTCATGTGATTTAGTACACTGGGAATGCTGATTGACTGATAAACCCATGCTGCTAAGAAAAAAGAAACCACTTTTCCATTAATGGAAGAAGAATTTGAATGCAAGTCTATGGATATACATGACTTTTGGGACAGAGGTAGATATTTATAACTAAGCAGCAGAAACCAGTTACCATAATCTATAAAACTGGCTGTTTTTAGATACAGTATATGCAGTTGTATACCTTTAATTTGATCTGAACTATGTTAACTCATAAGATGAACATTCTGAGAATGGGAACAACCACCGGACCATAAAGGACCACTTATTGTTTTGGTGATGGATCATTTTCAGCCTGGTAGTGAAATGGTAATGTTTTGTGCTGCTATTAGTGCATCAGGTGCAGCAGTCTTATTTGTTTTTTAATAATCTAACATCTTAATACAGCTTGTAGATGTACAGTTATAAAAGGGAGTTTGTTTTTATCATTGTCACTTTTTGGCCACAAGACATGTTGGCTGAATATTGAATATTCTTGAAAGGGTAGAGCACCAAAAGTCTTTAAATGCTTTTCTTCATTTTAACAAAACATTCATTCATTATGAATCATTTAAACAGCATAACAATTTGAGTGAAATGTATACATAGATTTCAGAATTTATTATTGTTTGGTATCTTCCTCAATTTGGTGTAATGACCGTGTACAAGATGCATGGACTCCAAGGATCTGTGCAAAATATGACCATCCATGTAATCCCAGCATAACATCTTGTGATGTTACTTAAAGCTTGGCTTTCTCTCACATGCTCAAGTGCCCCATAAATGATCAATAGGGTCTGGAGGAAAGATCACAACAGCCAACTCTTTTTCATCTTTTTAGGTTTCAAGTAGTTGTTGCAAAGCTTTGGGGCCATTATTCTGCTGCAGTATGAACACTTCTCTCCAAAGATGTAAACAAGTATTTTCACTTGTGGTGTAAACTTTAGAACCCAATTTTATATGATAGTGATTTGACCCTCCTCTTAGTGTAAGTGCACAGCTATCTGATAATGTCCAGTGTCACAGTCAGAGGATGTGTCACCTTGCATTTTTGTAGTTAGAACTTATGAATCTATTGTTAATCATCAATTGCAGCAGTCATATACTATGATATGTGTTGAGGTTTGCTTGTGGTTCATGTATGATAATGTTAAACAAATCACATAAGCAAAGGCTGTTGGGCCTGTTTAAAGTTATGTTATTGTGCTTGCATGCATGTTGTTCTTATGCACATGACCCCAAATGTGATTGGTAGATCAAAGATGCTTCTGGAGCATCTGTCCATAAGCATGTTTTGCTGCTACCTCTCTGTGAAGAGTGTGTACTCAAACAGCAAAAAAAAACAAAAAACTATGAAAACCAGACCTGGATTTGATGAAACTTTACTCAATTATTGATTAGTTTCTGCAGCAGAAGCCTGGAAGAGT
>JAYJMA010100315.1:0-20871 GCA_036873895.1 Parotocinclus cabessadecuia
AACTCACAAGCTGTCAATTTCTTATTATCCTTCTTGAGATGGTTCTACATATTCATTGGAGTCCAGCTGTGTTTAACTGACATGATTGGATTTGATTAGGAAAGGCACACACATGTCTTGGCCAAGGTTACAAAACATTCTGCAGCATTTAAGGTTTATAAGAGCACAGTGGCATCCATAATCCTTAAATGGAATAAGATTGGGACGACCAGAACTCTTCCTAGACCTGGACGTTCAGCCAAACTGAGCAATCGTGGGAGAAGAGCCTTGGTGAGAGAGGTAAAGAAGATCACTGTGGCTGAGCTCCAGAGATGCAGTAGGAAGATGGAAGAAAGTTCCACAAAGTCAACTATCCACTCCACTAGCCCTCCACCAGTCTGGGTTTATAACAGAGTGACCATACAGAACTGAAAACCTGCATAGATTTTGCAAAAAAACACATGAAAGACTACCAGACTATTAAAAACATAGCCTCTGTTCTGATGAGATTGAACTTTTTTCTATTAATTCTAAGTGGTATGTGTGCAGAAAACCAGGCACTGCTCATCACCAGTCCTATACAATCCCAGCAGTAAAACATGGGGGTGGTAGCATCATGCTGTGGGGTGTATTACAACTGCAGAGACATGACGACTGGTTGCAATTAAAGGAAAGATGGATGTATGAGTACAGACATATCCTGGAAGAAAACCTCTTTCAGAGTGCTCAGGACCTCAGACTGGCCCGTATTAGGTAGGTAGATATTAGGTAGCTAAGTATGTAGGTATTAGGTAAGTAGATGGGTAGGTATTAGGTAGGTAGGGTATTGGGTGACTTCTTGACACAAGTGCCATCTTCTGCAACTGTCACTCCTTTCATCTGGGCTGCTATGATAACTGTGAGCAATGTGACTGATATTGCTAAGTGCACTATTTAGAGACTGCCATGAAGAGAACCTGGAAAAACGCTGAGACCCAAGTTGTTGAAAAGCAGCTTGTGTGTTGAGAGTGAAGTTTTGAGGATGGACTTCAGCATCTGTGTTTGGATTGACAAGCTCAAAAGTGTCTGGTCCAAAAGATTCTTCAGAGGCTTGCCTAAGGAAAGAGGGACCTGTAAACCATGTTGTTTTTATCTCCTAGCACTACTATCTGTGTAAAATGTTGTAGCATCTATGAGCATATCAATCTCAGATAAAATGAGATCTGCCAGCTCCACTGCCAGCACAGCAGCACAGCCCAGGAATTGAGTGTTCAGGCCGAGGAGCCAGCTTTGCCTTGCCAATGATGAAACCTGTGTGGGAATTTCCATTTTCCTCTGTTTCTGTTAGGTAGGCAACTGCTGCAATTGCCTTAGTTGAAGCATCTGAAAACACGTTCAATTCTATCCGCTTTGCCTCAGAAGGAGAGGCCTTGGTGTAGGGTCTCAAAATAAGCAAGTCATTAAGATAACATCTCTTCTGGCAGTGGTGAATCCCAGTCATCTTTCTCTTGAGTGAGCTCTCTTAGAATGTGCCTGCCATGAATTGTGACAGAAGCAATGAATCCAAGCAGGTCATATAATCAGTTTACCACTGACAACACACCTGAACTGGAACCTGTCTGCTTTCAGGTCCCACTTTAGTCCCAAGCTAAGCTGTACTGGAGGGGTATCTAAGCCCAAGTCTTTAAGGTCCTCAGCCCAATCTTGAGATGGAAAGGCATCCATAACCTCTTCGGAGTTAGAAGAATCTTGGTTCAGTTTCAGGTTGGAGTTTGCAAGAATTTCCTGCGTTCTTTTGAGGAGACTGATAATGCCTTTAGCAGTGGGTAGTGACTTAAGCCCATCATTGATGTAGAAGTCCCAGTTAACAAACTGCACCACCTCATGGTCATAGTGCTGTTCTTCATCGATAACTGACTGTCTAAGGCAGTGAATGGCAACTGCTGGACTGGGACATGTACAGTCATATGATACTCAATGATGTCTTGAGTTGGATCATTGTCTCGGAACCATAGAAAACGTAAGAAGTTTCTATCTTGTTCCCTTACAAGGAAGCAGTGGAACATCTGCTTAATGTCCGCTGTTGCAGCAATAGCCTCTCCGTGGAATCGGATAAGCACTCCCAAAAGTGTGTTGATGAGGTCAGACCCTGTCAAGAGGACTTCATTGAGACACACCCCACAATATTGGGCACTGGAATCAAACATTTTGCCCGGCTTTTTTGGATGGTACACGCCAAAGATGGGTAGATACCAATGCTCTTCATTTGCCTTGACCGGAGGAGCAACTTCTACATGTCCGTTTTTGAATATTTTTCCCATGAACAAGAACTCATTTCTGGCTTCCTCTCAAGGCTTCGATTGAGAGAGGAAAAGCGGTTAAGGGCCTGAGATTTGTTATTCGGGAGACGCTGTCTTGGACATTTGAAAGGCAAAGGAGCTACCCAGCTATTGTTTTCATCCTTCTTTAGATCCTGTTTCATTATTGCCATGAAAGCAAGGTCATTAATGGATGGAGCAATCTTGTTATCATTGCCCCTCAGCTGGAACACCTTCTGGCCTAAGCCATCCCTTTAACCAGTAAGTGTTTCTGTAAGGCATGCATCAACAGAATTTGACAACTTGGAGCAGTATTTTTCCTTCACGTTGAGAACACTGGGGCAGGGCTTGAAGAGAGTAGGACAATTTCCTTCTAGGGCATTGATGAAGAGGGTGTTCACACGTAGTGGCTTATGAGCATTCCCCAAAGAAACGTTACCCATAACCACCCATCCCAGATCAAGTTTCTTTGCATAGGGAGCATCTGGTGGTCCATTGACATGTTTACGAACCTTGTGGAACCTGATAACATCACGACCAAGCAAAAGCATGATGGGAAAGTTGGGCTTTAGCTCTGGAATGAAGTGAGCTACTGACTTCAGGTGGGGATAGAAGGAGGCAGCGCTCGGTGTTGGAATCTCTGCTCTATTATCTGGAATCTCATTGCAGTCCAGCAATCTTCGTAATAGTTAAACCATTTTTCCATCCAGTGACTGAATGCAGAAGCCGGAGGCTGTCCTGCCCATATGCTCACTCACACCTGAACAGGTTTTCAGAGTGTAAGATGAAGTGGGGCCTTGCATGTTGAATGCATCAAAAAAAAATCTGAGCGAGCCAAAGATCTATTACTTTGTTCGTCCAGGATAACATACATCATCATAACCTGGTCACGGTGTTCTGCAGGATAAACTCTGGCCAACAAAATCTTGGCACAAAACCTGTCTCTGAGATCTCCTCCACAAACCTGTGTGCACTGATTACTGACCTCTGGTGGATGTGCAGGCTCCAGCTCCCCACCTTGCTCAGCAGAGGGATGTATGTCCTTGACCCATAGTGGTGGTTCTGGATGAGGAGCAGATGGGTGCTGATAACTATCACATTCTGTGCACTTCACACTACACTGGCACGCTTTGGCAGTGTGTGATGTGGAAATGCAACACGTAAAACAAATCCCATTCAGTTTGAGGATGTTCTTGCGCTCATCTATGGATTTTGCACAAAAATGCTGAACACTTTAATAGAGAATGTGGCTTATTGTGTACAGGGCATGTCTTGTCAGGGTCATCCAGTGTCTTTACTTTTCTGTTTTGATTTGAGTACGCACCTGGTGACACCTGTTTTGTGGACAGAAATCTCCTTAGATCTGCTGGCCCTCCATGGAGGTTTATCCACTTTGCTATTGGCTGTTTTGCCAGTAAGCACGAAACTGGGGTTATTTTTGATCTGTGCTTGCTCGTGAAGAAAGGCAACAAAGACTGAAAATGGAGGAAATGCAACCTAATGTTGTTGTTTATAGCTGGATCCATAGGACAGCCACTATTTTGTTGCATTTGGCATGCTCAGCAGACTCCTTTCCAAGCCACTTGACAATTACACGTAAGATTCAAACCTCTTACTGCATTCAGGAAAGAGCACCTCCAAGCTTTGTAGCTTTCTAGCTGATCGTTAAATTGAAGCAGACCAGTGGTGACAAGTTCACGTAGTGTTAGAAACTGGACAAAGTCTGTCATGTGAATCAGTAGCATGAGCGGGGTGCAGTGTATAACTGTGGAGGTGGAAAGATCCAGCATGAGTGTTGCTACGTGGAGAATGAAAACTTGGTTGGCTCTGTGGACAGGATGGCAGTCCTTCATCTTTGTTTTCGAAGGTTACAGTGTGAAGAGGCTGGCTGAGTTGAGCCCTGTCTGACATCAGGTAAGGGTTCCAAGACTCACGGTATGGAAGTGGAATGGGTATGGAAACAGGAGTCCCTCACATGAGCGTTTGCAGCAGGCGGAAAAATGCTTTCAGTTTTGAGACATGGCGTGTACGCAGACTGCACCATAGATGGCTCTGCATATGACCACTTTGTTGAAAGGGAAGATCCTCCTTGTCCACATAATCTTGTGTGCGCTGAGCAGACATAACTGGTGATGACTCGACTGGGAGCTTACAACTGAGTCTTCCTTCACTGGTAATGACAGCTGCCTCAAGTGTCTCTGCCATTGCTGTAGCAACAGCAATTTCCTTTTCTATAGCTTGCATCTTCATTTTAGCTTCCAGCTGAACCTGCTCCATTCTCATTCTGGTCTCTTTCTCAATATACATTAAGCGTGCTCTGGCTGCTTCAGCTTTAGCCCTGGCTGTAACAGCAGCTTGGCTAGTAGAAGACGTATTAGATCTTGTAGACGCAGAGGAATGAGACCTGGCTTTTTTAGACATTGTCTCCATTTATTTATAATGTGAGGTGACCCAAGTTTACTCTCTGACCACTATTGCAGTTGACGTGTGATGGCTGTTACCACAATCTTCTTTGTTGCTTGTCTGTTGAATGGCGTCTTTTCACTGTACTGTCTTCCCCTCTCTGTGAGTGAGAACTCTGACATCAAGTGTCAACATCTTCTTTACATCATGACTCTGAAGACGGTAAAGTCCATTAACAGGTTTATTGACGCTTGAAGTTGTGAAACTACAAATAAAACATATATTTAAATCGCTACAATGTTCTCATTGTTGAGGCCTACATAAATAAGTTGCTTATGAAACAGAAAAGAACTTCTATGCTAAATAAAAGCTTGCCTTCGAAACACACAACAATTAACTACAGCTATATATTTGATAAATATAGCTAACCATAGCTGAGATAAAATAACCATATAATTAAGATATATACACATACACATGATGACATGGAAGACAGATGGAGATAGATGAAGATGGATTGCGAAGAAGTCCATCAGCATGTTGTCTTATGGAGCATGAACATACTTCCTTGATCTATACAACTTCCTATGCTGTGACATCACATCCCATATAACGAAATACCCAAATCTGCCAGAAAGTGGCAGACAAATGTTATGCCATAGGCTGTAACAGCACAACTTTATTGATCCCTTTGGAAGGGCTCCCTCCACGAAATTGAGGTTTCAGCATCAGCATCAGAGTACCCCTCCTGCCCCCCTGAGAGGAGTTGTAAAGTCTGCTGGCAAGAGAAACAAAGGAGTTTTTCAGTCTGCGGGCCCTACACTTGGGGAGGAGCAGTCTCTCACTAAACAGGCTCCTCTGGTTGATGATGATGGTGTCCAGAGGTTGACTGGCATCATTCATGATGTCCAATAGTTAGTCCATTGTCCTCTTCTCTGCCACTGTCACCAGAGAGTCCAGTTTCATACCGACCACAGAACCTGCCCGCCTGCTTATTTTGTCCAACCTGGATGTATCCTTCTTGGATATGTTGCCCCCCCAGCACACTACGGTGTAAAACAGGACACTGGCAACCACGGACTGATAAAACATCCACAGGAGTTTCCTGCAGATGTTAAAGGACTGCACCCTCCTCAGGAAGTACAGCCTGCTCTGTCCCTTCCTATGCAGGTGGTCAGTGTTACAGGTTGTACAGGACATGTTACAGGACATTGTCCTTCAGCCTGACGTACTGCAGGTAGCTGGAGATCCAGGTTACCAGGCAGGAATCCACTTGCATCCTGATGAGTTTGTTTTGTAGCATTAGGGGAAAATTTTTTTGCATTGCATGTCTGTGTGTGCCACAAAAAGCATGGAGAACAGAAAGAGGAGAAGAGAAATGTGAGGGCTTGAGAACCAAATTTGTGGACAAATATCAACAATCCCAAGGTTACAAGTTCAATTCAATTCAATCAAATTTTATTTATATAGCGCTTTTTACAATGGTACATTGTCTCAAAGCAGCTTTACAATATTACATTATCTTAAAAGGCCAATCCCAAGTTGAGCAAGCGTAGGGCGACAGTGATAGGGAAAACTCCCTGAAAGTGGTAGGAAGAAACCAAGACTCAATCATCCTCCATGAGTGGCCTAGATGTTAATTAAATAAATACTTAAAAGTATATTAAATTATAGCAAAATTAGGTAAACAATTTAAATTAATAACAAATTAATAATAACATTTAAATTAGTAATAAAATAAATAAACTAAATTATAAAACAAAATAGATATAGCAGAGTCCTCAGTGGAAAATCCTTGGAAGCACATCGTCTCCCAATGTCCAACGATGGAGGGAGCCACTGCACTTCGGTGGGACTGGTCTCTGCCGACGGAGACCAGCAGAGCGACGCCAGGTCGGAAGAACATCCAAGTGTTCGGTGCTGGAACTGGTACCAGAACATCAGCTCTGAGAGAAAAGAGAAAATGTAGGTATTGATGGGTTAGGAGCACTAAGTCCATTATCCATTACTGATGCCTCGTGCAGCATGAAAACTCCGGCAGCACTAACTATAGCAGCACAGCTAAAGGGAGAGAACCAGAAGTTAACACAGTCAAGAGGCAAGAGCCAACCTGAGCCGTGCGTCATAGTCTAAATCTAAATAAAAGCCTGAGTAAATAAGAAGGTTTTTAGCCTAGACTTAAAAATTAGGAGAGTGTCTGAATCTCTGACTAAAGTAGGAAGTTTATTCCATAGCTGGGGGGCCAAGTATGAGAAAGCTTTTCCCCCTGCAGTGACTTTTTTAATTCTAGGTATTGAAAAGAGCCCTGCACCCTGTGAGCGAAGTAGACAAGCTGGATTGTTAGATTCTAAGAGTTCACTAAGTTAATGTGAGGCCAGACCATGTAGAGCTTTATATGTTATAAGAAGTATTTTATAATCAATGCGAAATTTAACTGGTAATCAGTGTAGAGACGAAAGAACAGGACTGATATGATCAAATTTTTTAGTTCTAGTTAGTACTTGAGCTGCTGCATTCTGCACTAGTTGAAGTTTATTTTAGCAATTTACTAGAACATCCAGTAAAGCGTTAAAGTAATCCAGTCTCGAGGTAATGAATGCATGAACTAGTTTCTCAGCATCCTAAAAGGAAAGGATATTTCTAAGTTTAGAAATGTTACGTAACTAGAAAGAAAGCAATTCTTGTAATGTTGCTAATGTACATGTCAAGGGAGATATCTGAATCAAATGTAACACCTAAGTTCTTTACAGTTGGACTTGCCGTTACCGAACAGCCGTCCAGATTTAGAACAGATGCAGCCAGCCAGTCTTTTACAATCTTGGGTCCGACTAATAAAACCTCAGTTCCATATTCACAAGTCCATATCCAGAGAACTTGATGTTCCTACAGTTTGTAATGACACTGTTTGCTACAGTCTACAGTGTGCAACATGATCAAGAAGTTTACAGCCTATGGCACTGTAGCTACTTTCCCTGGACATGGATGGAAGAGAGAAAATGAAAGGTTCCAAAGCAGGATAGTCCAGATGATGGATAAGCAGCCTCAATCAAGTTCCAAAGAAATTCTAGCTATCTTGCAGGCTCACGGTGCATCAGTGTCTATTCGTCGACATTTGAATGAAACGAAAAGTTATGGCAGGAGACCCAGGAGGACATAGAGACATAAATAGCTAGACTGCAGTTTGTATGGGAGTAAGCCAAAAACCTTCTGGTAAAACATCTTGTGGACAGAAGAGACCAAGAGCTTTTTGGTAAACTGTTTACTAAAAACAGGACAAGGCCAAGAAAAGAACACAGTACCTACAATCAAATATGGTGGAGATTCAAAGATGTTTTGGGGTTGTCTTGCTGCCTCTGAAACTGGGTATTGTTATTATTATTTAGTCTCTTACAGTTGAAATTCACCTATGATAATAATTACTGACCTTTCTGTTTTTTGTAGGTGGGAAAACTTGCAAAATTGGCAGTGTATCAAATACTTATTTTTCTTGTTTGTTTTATTTTTCAACAAAGTATAAAAATAAGCACCAAACAGAATTTTCATGAACAGGTATGCACAGTAACTTTTAACTGAAAATGTATATTTGTGAAAATGAGACCGATTAGGAAGTTTTTCTTTAGCATTTCACCTTTGTCATTGTTTTTTTTAAACCGGCCCCTGTCAACTTGATGCTTACTGCTTTATTTGTATTTTTAATAAGATGGATTTTTATTACAATGAACATGAAATGAGAATACAAATGAATCTTTTACCACTCTTCAATAATGAATATTTTCAGTTCATTCAAGGTCCAAAGGCCACTCTTAAGTACTCTTCTCTTCATCTTACCCCAAAGGTTAACAGTTACATTTCGTGCGGGCACTGGGTGCAGATTTAGACATACAGTTTGTTGTGGATCATCTTTCTGCTGGAAGATACAATACAACCTATTTGCAGATTTATAAGGCAGCAATAGTGCCATGTAAAGCCTTCTTATGTACATTTTCATTACATCTTTTCCTATATATCCAGATAACTGAAATAAAATATATTTTAAAATCAATGAATACTTATATTTGTCTAGTCTGTAGTCCAGTAACTCTGGAGCTGACTGTACTTGATGGCAAGATGTATGCCTTGACAGTTTTAGCTTCATGATCTGATTGGTGAGCAGTGAAGGATTTAAAGTTTACCATACTTAAAGTAGAGCAACTAGTGAGAAAAATATCTCCAAGAAATTTGGCCATCTGAAAACAGTGATCAATATTGAGCTACAATTATATATCACAACAATCAATATCTCTGTTCATATCTAGTTCATAAAGCACAATGGGTTGTGTGCCCAACATTTTAGGAAGGAAACTGAATGGGGGAACTTCATTATACATGTCGCACATATGAAGCACCAATCGTGTTTGGCCATTTTTAGTCCCACTGTCTCCTCCATCTTTTTACATCTGAATTGAGAAATTGCTGACAGGACCCTAATGTCAAGACTAGTGGAGCTTTACATGCCAACACCTTTTACT
Source organism: Parotocinclus cabessadecuia (assembly GCA_036873895.1). Classification (NCBI taxonomy): domain Eukaryota; kingdom Metazoa; phylum Chordata; class Actinopteri; order Siluriformes; family Loricariidae; genus Parotocinclus; species Parotocinclus cabessadecuia. Next base: position 9,188 of record JAYJMA010100315.1, read on the forward strand.
TTTTTGACGTAATGTTTCCATTGAACTTCCCATCGTAAATAGCACTTTTCTTTATATTTTCACTTGAGTATAAATATAGACGGATCAATAAATTCTGATCTCAGAACAGGCTGACCTGTCAAGATGCCATATTACTCCTTAATGCTGACAGACACATTGAATTGAGTGATTAATGGCATGTGTGCAAGACAGAAAATATTGAATTGACCTTTAAATCTCAAGTTTTTGGGATAGAAAATGAACTCACTTTTCTGTCTATGAATGGTCACTGCCAGAAGGTTCTCTTTTGACAGAAACATGGGGAGAGTAGAATAAAAAGTCAGAGAATATATTAAAAAACAGACACTTTAGAGCACCAATTAGCCTAGTCTTGTATATGGAAGAAAGAGTACCCACATTGAAAACCCACACTGCACTGACCAGACCAGGGAACAGGGAACTGAACCCAGGACCATCTCGCTGTGAGGCGATAGTGCTATCGAACTAACCATCATGCCACTTCACAAGCTTTTAAGATACTTTAAATAAACTTTGAGGTTATTTGTGTTCAGTTACCATGTGTAAATTGATTCTGGAGATTACGGGGGTTTCCTCCAAAAATATTGGCACCCCTGGTAAAAAGAATAGACTGTAAAAAATTTTGTAAAAAATAAATACATTGTCATGCAAAAAACTTTCTCATTCCCACTATGAAGTGTGGTGGTGGATGTGTGGTATTGAGTGATTGCTTTTTTTGTGAGATTGTATAGACTGATAACTATAAAACCCTGTGATCAGTTATAAAAAACTGTGATCTAGTAGCACTACACTATGCATCTGTATGTGAAAAAGTAACCAGAAATGTCATTTGTCTATTCTTTGGCACGGTTATTTAATAGAGCAGACATTACAATTTGCCTAATTGTGTGAGTTCCAAATGTACTGCTCACCAAAATTAGAGGATGTTTCAAAATGGACTATTCTTTAATTAAATATCCCCTAATTTATATGAGTTTAATCCCCTATATGAGTTTTATCCCCTAATTTATATCAGTGCAGATATTTGTGGTTCTGAATACACAGTAAAGGTTTCACCTTAAGATAAGCTATTCATTAAACTCATTTAGTTAATAAAATTTTCATTTGATCTAACTGAGAAATTTGACTAAATTGTCTTCAGACTAACGTAGATTTGCTTGAAGTGTTAAATAATTAAGGTAAGCTTTGTGTTTTGATTAGATAACCAATGCAGTCAGATTTTAGCTGTAAGTGCTTGTGATAAGCCTGGCAAATGAAATACAATATTTGACATGCAGTTACATATTACTTGTATGTACACTAACTGATCACTTTTTTAGGTACAATTCCTTGTTTCTGCATTCACTGTCCATTTGAGCAGTTCCACTGTCAGGAGTGCACATACAAAACTGTATTACACACTTTATGATTAGTTCCTAAAACTGGTAATGTAAATATAATGAGCATAACAACCATGCTGACTATATAAACATACATATAAATATAAGCACATTGAAACTGTAGTTCATAATCAATTTTGTTTTATAATTTGAATTATTTTTTTTCTACTAGTAATTTAAATTTTATTAATAATTATTTATTTATTTTAAACTAATTTTCCTATAATTTAATATACAGTTAGTATTTGTTTAATTAACATCTAGTCCGCCTAGATGGAGGATGGGTCCCCTGCTGAGTCTTGGTTCCTCCCAAGGTTTCTTCCTAGGGAGTTTTAGGGAGTTTTTCCTTGCCACAGTCACCCTAGGCTTGCTCAACTTGGGATTGGCCTTTTAGATAATGTATTACTGTAAAGCTGCTTTGAGACAATGCTAGGCTGTAAATAGCGCTATGTAAATAAAATTTAATTGAATACGGCGATGTTTCATCATCGAGAGCAGTGTATTACGTACAATGCCATTGCATTTCATTTAAGCCAGAGAACAATCCTATGTCAAGCCCCATAGGCATTCAAAATTCCTTAACTCAGCAGACTAAAGACTTAGTTTAAATTTTAATACAAGAAGTACACATTTATTTTACATTTTTATTCTTCAGAAATGTAAAAAAAAAAGAAAAAAAAAAAAAGCATGTTTTACGATATGGCGACGCTACAATGGAGTGGTGCGGCCGTGCAGCGGTTAGCACTGCTGCCTCACAGCTCCAAGACCCCAGATTCAATCCTGACCCTGGACTCCGAATGTGTGGAGTTTGCATGTCCTCTGCATGGGTATTCTACATTTACTCCCGTTTCCTCCCACATTCCAAAAAACCACGCATAGCGGGAGACCCAAGTTTTTGTTTTAGAAACATACACAAGAAAACACGCATTGTTTTGTATAGTTTACTTCAATCTTTCATCGAATGTAAAAATCGATAGTCCTGAGAAAATCGAATCATGAACTCGTTCCTCCCTCAGTATTTATTCAGCACTAGTGCATATAACAAATGAATGGTATGGTTTCACTAAAAACTGGAGGTATTACAATAGCATCATGATCCAGTTCCTTCACTCCGGCTCATGATAGTATCAGCCAAGTTACACAACATGGATACAATGAACAGAACAAAACAAAACAAAAGTTAATTACCACCAAGAAATCCAGGTAAGGGTCAGAATGGGATGGGAATACAAAAACAGATGAATTTGAAATCATTTACCTTTACCGGCTTTTTATTTAACCCCAACATTTGTAGGGATGATTATTCGTGAAATGGTGACAAAATGAGAGCGCACGCACACGCGCACATACGCACACGCACGCTAACTCTACAATGACATCACATAAATGGAATATCCTATAATAAGAGTATGTGAGTTACTGGATATAAATAAATTCATTTAAGACAGCTGATTTTTATACTGTTCTACAAAGTTTAATCCAGACTAACTGTGGACAATATCTGATGGTTTATAGTAACCATATACACAGTTTAGATGAATCAGATTTACGAGACCACACTTGTAGCCATACTACTACACCCCCCCCCAACCCCCAAGAACACGCTTGCACACACACGCAACTACTACATAAATATTACAATCACTCCACAAACTGGTCAAAATGCAAAGGTTTAGCAGTTCGTTTTAATCTTGGCATGCAGTTCTCGATGCGTTTGACCTGAAGAAAAAGTTTCTGCACTTGCAAGAATTTCAGTTGAATGGAGACATGCGGCTTATATGCCCTTTCCAGCTGAAACAGAGAAGCAGCTTAGTCTCACAACAGTTCTGACTTCTTTCTTCAGTATTCTTCATGCAAGTAAGTCACCATGGTCCTAAGAAATTGAATGATAACATATAGTGCTCGTATTCCATTGGTTTTTGGGTTATCTCCATTAAAACATGCAATGTGCATTTTCCAGGGCCATACCGAAGTACCGCTGGGTCGCTTTTTATGTTGCAAAGGAGCTTCATAAAAACCTAGTCCAGACTCGCGAAAAACTCAGAGCAATTTGGAAGAAGTCACGAGTGGAATGCAACCTCCTCTGGGTGAGAGACGAGACAACATGATTAAAGGTGTACTTTTGTTTTACTCATATTGGGCAAATCTATGCAAACATCCATGAAAGAGCCAGACAACCACACCACCACCTGAGAACCACACAACACTCAAACAAACTTATAAAGTGGCCTTGATTATTGTGTTTTTACTCCTTTAATTAAACATCAGGAAGAAACGCCTTCAAACAGTTGCTAAATACACATGTGCGTCTGATAAATTCATTTCAGCTTCCAGTGTGTCTTGCCTTTAAATACAGGTCAGTGTTTTCCCTGAAAGTGTAGAGAAACCTAAAAAAAATACTACGTTTCAGAAGGCATTTGGCAACATTACATACTCATAATGATCCACATTGATGGTTTATAGGAATCTCAAAAGAAGGCTGTCCTGTAATCTGTGTATTGGCACCAACATGGCGGAATGAACTACAGCAGGACTTTAGCTTGATGGTGTTTTTTAAGAATCAGCATAATATTTCTAGCAAGGAGGCTTTAAAGCAAATTTTAGAGTACCCTGTAAGCACTGGCTATTGGAACATTTCTGCTCCGGGCTCTATACAGAACTGTAGGCAGTGGTGGCTGCTGGTCTGTCAAAGAGGGAAAGCTCACTGTTCGTGTACATCATACATTTTCCAGGGACTCCATAAGTTTCTTCTCAATGGACAGCAGAGCTGGGCTGCTTAGACAGCCTTGGTCCATGGTGTTGTGGGTGTAGGACTTTTCTAACAAGAGAAAATCCTTTCTACACCCGCAGATGTAGCTTCAATTGTTGCCACTAAAAAGATAACAGTTTGTACAGCTGAGGCGTTGCACTGTCCAACTGCAAACTAACGAAACGATTTTAAATGAGAAATTATGTTAAACTGAATCAAGGAAATACTACGAGTGCATTTTATTTACAGTGTAAGAAACGAACAATGGAAATGGTCAAGCAATTTGCCAAGCAAAGACCAAGAAATGGGTTGCAGTTTGTTTTCCCAATTCACTTGCAAATTCCACGATGGGTCTGAGCTCGAAACGATTAAGTGATGGTGAATATTTCAAAATAGCTGTCAATCAAAACATTCAACTTTGGCTAGGCAAGGCCAGCATTTATCCAATGACCGTCAAGGCATAGAAAATAAACCGTTCCATGCTCAGCTTCTACGATTAAATGCACCGACCATAAACCGTATACGACAACGATTTCTTGAAATCTGAGAAGTTAACAAAAATGATTCAGCAGATTTGTAATAAGTAGCTGATTCTGAACACTCGTCTTCAAGATGAACAGGTTCTAACATTTGTAGTCAATGAAATGTTAACACAATTGTACACATCTGACCATTTCATTTAGACATTTTACGGAAAGTTGAGCGTCTCTAGTCTTAGGGAAATTCTAGCTGCCTGTAGGTCAGGACTGTACCACACTAGGAACCTTTCGCCCTGTAACTGGAGTTAAACATTTACTGTGACTGCACGAGGGGCAGTGGTGGATCAGCAGTTAACCGCAAGTTAAGTGTTTGCAATGTAAAACTGCACATTTTATTGAAACCCAGAACCTTTATTCTTAAATGATTGAAAAAAAAACCCCCCAAAAAAACCTTTTATTTTCCTGCAGTTAAAAGAAATGGGTTTAAAATTATTGGAAGTTTTGTAAACAAAATGTTCTACTGTAGCTTCTAGATATATTAAATTACAGAGTAATTTTTAAAAATAACAACAATTAAAACAATGTGCTCTTAACTTGCAAAAAACATGTTGCAATCTTTAGACTGCTGCATTTATAATACATTAGGAGTTTTAAATAGTGCCACAGCAAAAAAGTGCCTTTGTAACTGTTTCACCACATGTAAATGCTGTAACTAAGTGCTTATTAATCTTCATTTGAAAATCAATGTAAACAACATATACTGCTCAAAAAAAATAAAGGGAACATGGAGTTACATGAATTGTTCCCTTTATTTTTTTTTTAGCGGTGTACATTCCTTCTGGTGGAGCAGAACAGATCATACATGTCCATGATGCACAGTGTGACCTTTTTGCTTCCCTTTAAGAGACTCATCAGTGCTCAAAGACTTTAAACCACTAGAGTGATTCGACTGTACTCTGTAAGACTGCGTTTGTTGGAAGTCACTCTGGATGAGAGCATCTGCTGTGTTGTAAATGTAAATACACTTTGAGGGTGTTTTAAAAAAGGATTGCGGATGCAATGTTGTAATTATTCTTTTTGGAAACTTGGAGAGTTTCTATGAATTTGAAAGGTGATACTTGAGCAGCACTGCTCTGCTGAGACACTTCCTTCATGCTTATTTTACACTCAATGGCCGTCTTTCTCTTTGCTACATCCCTTGGATACACAGCTGCACAGATGTTTACAATCCTTTGCTCTCCATTTACCAGCTCTTCTGGGTCTTGGCAGCCCTCCCACAAAGGAGAACATTTGAAGCTGTAACGGTATAATGTGCCACCAAGTCTCCGTGTGCATATTTTTCCATCACATGAATCACACAATGGCAGAATGTCCATAAAATGTAGCATTTCCGAAATTTGAGTGTGTTTATATATGCACTAGTAACAGATCATAGTCAGATTAGGGCAGTTATCAGATTATTTAAGTGGCTATGTAAACAGCATATTCCAGAAAATCAGATTAAGAAATGAAGAAACCTGGATTGCATCCCAGTGTTTATATTTTCTTAGGATATACAGTCGAATCCGGTTAATTCGAGCACCGGTTAATGGGACCAGCCGCTTATTTGAACCAAATCCTGAAGTACCGAAACAAATCCTATTATATACGTGCAATGTTATTTGTTTATTTCTATATTCTGCTTAATCGGACCAAAGAATGTGAGAGCGAATAAGAAAAAGAAGCCACAAGTCGCCACTTAGAGCGGATGCTATGGGAGGATTTTTGGGATCCCCGGGGAGAATTTATCAAAGGTCAGAAAATCCAAAAAGGTGTGGACAAGAGCAAAAACCAGTGGGAGGTGACCACGCCCACCACTTTCTTGATTTTGTTCGAGTGCAGTCCGTTAAGAGAAGGTTCAGATCCCATTGGATAAGTTCTTCAAACGTTGACTGGGATTTAGTAAGAACTTGTTTTTTACAGTATTATGCTTCGCATGCTGAGTATCTATACATTGTGTAGTAGATCGTTTATAAAAACTTGGTTGCAAATTTATTTTTCATGGAACAAAGTTCTTAAGCAACAGCAGTTCTTGTTTGTACGTTCGCTATACGTGTAAATCGCACAGTAAAGTTAATAAAATTAGATAAATTAGTTAAAATAACATAGGGCATGTTCGTTTAATCAGACCAGCCGGTTATTAGGGCCAAAACGATCATGTACCAATGTGGTCCGATTTACCGGGAATGTGTGTGTGTATGTGTGTGTGTATATGTGTGTGTGTGTATATGTGTGTGTGTGTATATGTGTGTGTGTGTATATGTGTGTGTGTATGTGTGTGTGTGTTTGTGGGTGTGTGTTTGTGGGTGTGTATGTGTATGTGTATGTGTGTGTGGGTGTGTGTTGGTGTGTGTGTGTGTGTGTGCGCGCGCGCGCGTGTATATGAGCGTGTGTGCGTGTGTATGTGTGCGCGCGCGCATGTGTGACAGGCACACACACTAAGGGCCACTTTTAGAGACACCAATTAACCTAACACACAAGTATTTGGACTGTGAGAGGAGTGTAGCCTATTTGAATTTAAATTTCATGATCGTAGACGGTACATATCGTACACATGATCTAAGAAGTGGTACAAACTGAAAGGGATGGAGAACGTTGTCTCCTCTCGCAGCCCCAGACCTAGGGTTACTGTAAGCATCAGTGTGTTTTGTCACAGTCGCTCATATCTCAGTCAGTCCGTTCACGTCCCGGCTCCATTTAGATCAAGGGCAAACGCTGCCTCACGCCTTATAAAGAGCTCCTGATCTGGATCTGGATCTGGAACTCTCTAGGCAGTATGCTTGTCTGAAATCATCTAAAGAGGGACAGCTGGGTTCCTCTGTTTTTCTAGACTTGGCCCGCTGGGATCAGGATTGGATTTCACTGCTTAATGGGCGGGGGTGGAGGTTTAGCACTCTCCCTAGCTGAAGAACAGGGAGAAAGGAAGGACCGGACCGAGTCTCAGCATCGTGATACAGGAATCTACAGATGCTGATTAGGAGGACGCGGTAGGACATGGCGGATGAATAAATGACAGTCGGAGATTCTCCCGAAGCATGAGAAGGTACGTTTGGGGACTCCACATGTGGAGGGAAGCGATGGCGAGAGACGAGATCAGGTTACATGCTGCATCGAATGGCTGCGCTCCAGACAGCACGGGCTCGTTTAGCTCTCTGAACAGATATTAGTGTTGTGTTGCGTGCAGTTGTGACTTAAACGGGGTCGGGCAGAGATAATTCAGCCTTCAGAACGACCCTGTTTACATGTAAGTCCTGTCTGAACTGAAACACAAAGGGAAATTCGGGGAAGATTGTGGGTTTGTAAGCCAGATGAGTAGACGATCTGCCCTGTGAGTCTGCTTTTAAAGATGAATAAAGCAATAACCCAAAAAAACCCCCACAACTCAAGGACCAGGATGCAGACATGATCAGTTTTACCTGAGGGAGAGGGTCATGCAGGTGATCACCCCCTCATGCAGCGACCCCCTTTCCTCAGCCCTGGGGTTTACATTTTGTTTTTAGTGCCCTGAGTTAAGATGTGGAACTGGTGCTGCAGTCTGGATATCCTGCACGGGTTACACCAAGAGCACAAAGAGTATTGCCCTTGCCCATGATAAAGGAAGACATGGCTGGACAGCTCAGGTTGGTTCAGAAAGGCACCGTGGAACAACATCAGACCCTGCGCAATCTGTGAAGCACGGTGAAGGAGCATTAGATGGACCAAATCAGATTTTATGAGACAGAATGCCTTGGATGGCATGGCAGCCCATCTCGAGGACATGGAGGCGACCAAGCGTAGAATTTTTTAATAGTTAATAAATGAACTAGTATTAAATAATTAGTAAATTAGTTTTAAATCATTCATGCCTTTTTAGAATAAAAAATCCATTTTCCAGAATTTTTTTTTTTTTAAGTACCTAATTGTAAAATATATTTTACCCAAACTAGGGTGAACAATGAATGATAAATTGATATTGTGAAAGAAAAAAAAACACCCTGTAATATTGATTTTTTTACTTTATTATTATTATTGCGTTTCCTTTTTTTCTATTTAATTCTGGTTAATTAATCTGACTAGGATAGACATTTAAAATGGAATGAAATAATTGATAATTAATTATTGTAGTATCTTATCAAATGTGCTTTTTTTTTTAATTTCTAAAAAATAATATCAACGAATACATTTGTTAAATATTAAGTAATTGAATATAATCTGAAATATTTAGGTAATGACCAATATTTTAACGAATCTAAATAGTAATGTAGTGGTAAATTCATATTTTATATTGAATGATTAGCCATTCAATATATTTTTTTTTTCTGAAATAGATATATAATAATATAAATATAGAATAATATTTTATACCTGCTGATTTGACATTGAGGCTTAATTTAAAGTGCTTAAATTCGAGATAATCTGCTGCCTCCAGGCTTTGTCGTCTCCGAGTTCAGTTTTGTGCATTTGAAGGAACGCTTCCCAGACTCTGGATCGTCTGTCGTCTGAGCTCGGGGGTTCCTCCTGTCCTTCAGGAGCACTTCTTGGACCTCAGTGGCTGCAGACTGTATTGATGCAGGCCTGACCTGGCCTAATGGTTTCTGTCCCGCAGGCTTTCTCTAGCCGCCTGTCTGTACAGCGCTCAATTATTTATACGAGGTTGGATCCCGCAGATGGATGCACTTTAGACTGCACTGCTTTGATTGGGATCGGTCTGTGGGTTTATTTACTGCGAGGCTCGATTAGTCGCCTCCGTCAAAAGCTTTAAGTTACAACGTTTATTACGTCGTTGGTGGTCAACGGGAGTTAGAAAAAAGATTTGTCCGGTCACACAAAGGCACGGTAAAAGGATTTTCCTTTTGATATTTATCCGTGATGACTATTTAATCTCATCGTGCTCGACTGCGAGGACGTCTAGAGAGGCTCTGGACGAGGTCAAACGGCGAGAGCGAGATTTAGGGTGACAGAAGTGCAGAACTGGAGCCGAGTTTCTTCTTGAAATCAGCGTTTTGCCAACGTAGATCATTTTGCACAGGTGTTACTTTTTTGGTTTTATTCTGAACTGTAAACGTTTGTCATCAGCGGCCAGGGTGCGAAAATCTAATGCAGGTCTGGTTGATGATGCCCACAGCGTGGGTGATGATATTGTGCTCTTCATCGTCATTCCCCTTGTCACCCTTGAGCACACACACACACACACACACACACACACACACACACACACACACACACGCGCACTCTCGCACTCTCGCGGGAGAGAGGGGAAGGAGGAGGCGTGTGAATTCTTTATGAGCCTGACCTGATTTCCTGCTGCTGTAACTGGAACTTGCCTGATCTGGTCTGACCTAACTCGTGTTTTTTTGGGTTATGCCCCAACGCAGGCGGCACAGAGATGGGAGCCAAGCATTCGGCGGCAGGTGGTGCCCCTTTGTGCCAGTCGCCCAGCCTGGAGAGCATCAAGGAGGCGTACGGGCAGGGCAAGGAGCGCAGAGCGTACGAGCTGATCCGACTCGCCTGTCAGGAGAACAGCGGAGGACGGATGGACGCGGTAAGACGCCGACTCCCTTCTCGCTGTATGGTTAAAATTTAGGGCGTCATTGCTGTTCGATCAAGGTTCCTCTGTTCGGGGTGATCAGTTCTTCTTTAGTAGGCGATTTGTCCGATGGCGGTTGGAGCGCTTCTAGAACCTGTCCCATTGGACCCTGAGCAGGAGCGCATCCTTTATTTAGGAGGACATTAGATTCTTCCTCAATCACACACTTACTCTAACACGGGTGCTGTTTACAGCGAATGGCATGTTTCCAGCACCATGTGATCAAACCCCAGTCCTCAGGACACCCCAGTACCTGTTTATATTAACAAATTTGACCTGTTTAAGTCCTTTTTTCTATCTTAATGCTAATTTAAAGTAAGCTGAAATGTATTTTTTATTAATAAATGCATTTCTGGAATCTTTATAAATAAATGTTTTAAAAAAAAATATTTATACATTTTAAAAAAATTAAATCTTAACTATCAATGTTTGTTTATAAAAAAATACCTTTTAAATCCTTTGTTTATTAAGTTCATCGAAATAATTAATGTTTTATGTTTAAGTAAAACAATTAGTCATTAAATATTTTTTTAGCCATTAAAATGAATGGCTTGCTTAATTTGTTTAAAAACTGTTTTCTTTTTTTCCAGAACAAATTATTTAGATTAATATTTGAACAATGAACATGAATCATATTTAATAATGTCAAAAAATGTCTAAAATATTAATTACTACATTTGTTAATAAAAATGCCTATTAAGTGAATATTAAATACTTAGTAAAAATAATTAATCAGTCATTTTCAGTACTTTAACTAATCTAATTTATAAAGTAATACATTTATATTCTATAATATTCTATAATCACAATATAAGTAACTACTCTATAAGTATATAACTATAAGTAACACATTTTTAGATGAATTGTTTTATTAATAGAAAAAAAAAATCGAAATATTTCAATGCAATATTTAAGAGTATTAATTAGGAAATTCATATTTGATGCTAAGTTTAACAATTAAAACTTATTTTCCACTGAATTGACAGGCTAATGGTCTCACGTTCTTTAAGTATTGACGTTATGACGTTTCGATTCCACAAAAAGCCTTTTTTTTTTTTTTTATAACGCAAAAGCCTTATGGTGTCTCTGAGCTCCAGTATCACCTCCCAGATTTGATTCTGTTCATATTCCAGACTGATTTAAATTCAGGAAGAAAGCTGCTGATGTCTGCATGCAGCGTAATTCGTTGTTATATTGCTAATATTTTCATATCTGTACAGTGTCTTTGCTCATTTGAGAAGTGGCTCCTCGTAACTTTTTCAAATAGGGAAGTGTTTACTGACCGTGAGAGGGGCAGAAGAGCTGATTCATCTAAAACCAGGCTTTTTACGTTCTGAATTCAATTGAATTTTATTTATATAGCGCTTTTTACAACGTAACATTGTATCAAAGCAGCTTTACCGTAATACATGATCTAAAAGGCCAATCCCGAGTTGAGCAAACCTAGCCTGAAT
>JAYJMA010100337.1:0-20860 GCA_036873895.1 Parotocinclus cabessadecuia
TGTGTGTGTGTGTGTGTGTGTGTGTGTGTGTGTGTGTGTGTGTGTGTGTGTGTGTGTGTGTGTGTGTGCGTGTGTGACAGACAGAGAGATTAATGACACTGAGTATGTTGAGTTTGCATGTTCTCCCCATGTCTGTGTGGTTTTTCACTGGATACTCTGGTTTCCTCCCACATTCCAAAGACTGGTCTCTCTTAAGTGCCACAGTGTGAGTGCGTATCTTTGTCTGAACATGCACGTATGCATGTATGAACTGGTGCCCTAGAGAGGGGTGGTTCACCCCGTGATGCCCAACAGTTCCCACTGTGACCATGACTTTTGAGCAGGTATGAAAGTAAATTAGTATATGAGCAAATGAGTGTGATTTCTTACATTGTGTAACTGGTCGTGGTGGTGCAGCAATCCGTATTCCTGAGTCAGGTGTAACACAAACATGTGTCTTTGACGGAGGGGAGGCCAGACAGAAGATATTCCCCTGGTGCTGCAAAACCAACCCCTTCCAAGCCCTAAATCATGAATTAAGCTCGTCTATGCTGACCATTGCCTTGCAGGCTGTGAAATCGTTTTTTACACAGTTGTTTACTATTTTATATATGTGTCTCTGATTACTTAAGTTGCTTAACATTATTAATTAATTGTTATTAATCTCACTGACTGTACACACAGCTTTATAGTGGTTGTGAATGTTTTCATTGTTTTAAGAACAAAAAAAAAAAATTGAAGTGTGAATTATGCCGTCGTCTTTGTCTCTATGGAAACCACAGCACTTAGGATCTGTCTCCATGGCATCCGAGCATCCTCTAAACACTCATATGTTTGTGCCTCTTTCTACATCTTAGAATGTCAATCTGTGATTCATACATTAAATGTCTTGTGGATTTTGCTCCGTAGCACAAAGTGATATGGTTGGCACAGTTTTAGGTGATGCAGTTTTCATGCTGACCAAAATAATTATCATTTTTAATAAGCGTCAGACTATTAAAATACAGGTAAGCGTTACTTAACGTCCTTGATATGTGAAATTCCATATTATGCGATCAGATGCTGGCAGAACATCACATTATATACTATACTTATTAGCAGTGCTTTATGGGATGCTGTAGTGCACCAGATATTGCGTGAATGCCCAAGATACTTCGGTGCTTCCCATTGATTTATTAGATATCAATGCTGACCACCACATACTGATCTTCTATTGTTTTACTATTTAAAATGAGTAAAATGATGGGTAAATCATTTCACTGTAGAGTTGTGTGCAATGCATTGATTCAGCATTGCAGCAAACATGAGCATTCGGCATCCAGCGCTTAGCCCCTCCTTAGCCAGTGCTCTCTCTCTCTCTCTCTCTCTCTCTCTCTCTTTGTCTCTCTGTGTTTCTCTCTCTCCCTTGAGCACATTTATGGAACTATGAACTGTCACATGAACTGTCTTCATGTGACAGGTGCAATGCATTTCACTCGTTTGAGTTCTCACGTTTGGTTCTGGCATGTGACCAATCAGAACACAGAGGGCTGTGGTAGTCGTTTTGAACGTGGCGAAAAACTCTCAATGCTTTAAAAGCAAGCAGCTCAGCTATCCCCAAATGAATGAGAAAACTCCTAAATACATAGGAAAAAAAGTGAAAATGTAACAGCACACATTTTACTGTTTGCTTTCAATCCAGTGGGTGTTTTTCTGATGGGTTTCCTTCTATTACTTGGTATGCACCCTAGTGTCATTTTCAAAATCTATTTGAAATACTAATACATAGTCACAGACATTTAAGAACAAGACTTCAATGCATTGAAGTTGGTTGTCCACTGTTGGCCTAATGGTTAAGTTACTTAACCAGGTACTTACCCAGTCCCACTTTAATTTATAACTTATAAGATATCGAACCCAGGTGGCTCAGTCAGTAGAGCGCTGTACTTATTGGAAACAATGCGGGAAAAAGGTCAATGATGCAGCATTGCATGTGTCCTTTTTTTTTTTTTTTACAAGATTTACAGTTGATTATTAGGCATAATATTATCATAGATCAATAAGAAGCATGCTATGGAAGCAGTGTGTGATAGATGCATGCCATTGGACCGGTCAGAATAAAATGACTTGAGCCAGGCATATGAATTTGTTATTTCATTACAGAACACTGACAAAATCATAGCATCACTTGTAGCGTGTTGCTGCAACTGGCATCGTGTCGGCGATGGCAGCGCACAAACGTAAAGTCAACTCAGGGAGACATTAATTTTAATGGAAATGATAATCTAATAGAATGGGTTGTTGCTTTTTACTGCAGACATCTCAGCAAACACCTACACAGCAGGGAAAACAGTGCCAGAAACTGTTACACCACTATTAACCTCCATTTTCTCCTCTCTATATTGAATAATGTACTTAGAATATACAAGCAGCTTGGTTCCCCACATTTGCCCTCTCTATGCTGTACTTGCTGCCTGAAACCCTAGAAAGCGATTAATGTACACTGCTCACAATAATTATGGGATGTTTTATTAGGGGATATTTCAATTTTGTGAGCAGTCTACTTGCCTCAACTCAAACCCTAAACAACTGTGATTATCTTGCTCCATATAACCAGGGTATATTATTACATTCGTTTTGTTGTGTATTTTAATGTGCTCCTATATGGCACCAAAGAGAATAATTTGTGATTTACAGGCATGATTCCTGACTGCATCCGATACCATGTCGCAAGTGCTTGATGTTGGTTCATTGTATGAGTTCCATAAAACTAACGATTATGAAATTACAAAATTATCATTATATGTTTGCTGCCTGCCAGTTTGCTAATGATATTTCACACTTAAAATGACCAGTTTGCATAGAATGGGTTAAAAAAAACTGAGGGCAGTTTTTGTGGTGAAAATGCCCAGAGGTTAGAGGGGAATGGTCAGACTGGTTCGAGCTGGTTGAATAACAACAGTAACTGAAATAATCATCTCCATGCTTCATAGTCTTGAAGCAGATGGGCTACAGCAGCACCGGGTACCACTCCTTAGAGCATAGAACAGGCAACCGAGGCATGGGCTTACCAAAGTTGGACAATAGAAGTTTGGAAAAAAAACATAGCCTTGTCTGAAAGGTCTTGTTTTTTTCTGCGACATTCAGATTTTAGGTCAGAATGTGGCGAAAAGAACTTGAAAGGATGGATCCTTCCTGCTTGGTGTCTATGATTTAAACTGCTGTTTATGCTGTAATGCCATGGAGGATATTTTCTTGGCACACTTTGGACCCCTCAATATCAACTGTGCATCGTTTAAACACCATGTCCTGTGTACTGTTGCTGATCACTTTTAGTAGTTACGACATGATCCAGCTATTATCTAATACGCTGTTACTGTGCTCTAGTGTATGTTTGTGGGACAATTCTGCTGTATATGCAGTATCTCACAAAAGTGAGTACGACCCTCACATTTGTAAATATTTGATTATATCTTTTCCAGGGACAACAGAGACTATATCACACTTTGATACAATGTAAAGTAGTCAGTCTACAGCTTGTATAACAGTCTAAATTTGCTGTTCCCTCAACATAACTCAAAACACAGCCATTCAGGTCTAAACCACCAGCAACAAAAGTGAGTACACCCCTAAGTGAAAATGGCCAAACTGTGCCCAAATGTCAATATTTTATTTGGCCACCAATATTTTCCAGCACTGCCTTAACACTCTTGGACATTCTTGGACACTCTTGGTTCACTAGAGCTTCACAGGTTGTCACTGAAATGCTCTTCCAATCCTTAATGACATCATCACAGAGCTGGTGGATGTTCGAGACATTTACATTTACATCATTTAGCAGACGCCCTTATCCAGAGCTACTTACAATTAATACAGTCTTACAATCCAAGCAATTGTGGGTTAAGGGTCTTGTTCAGGGACTCAATTGTGACAGAGGTGGGATTTGAACCCTCTGCTCCAACTCCTCCACAGATGCTCAATTAGGTCTGTAGACATGCCTGATTTTTACCCTCAGTATTTTTTTGTGTTTAACCTCTGCAGCAATGCTGCCAGCTTTCTTATTTTCAAAATCCAACCTTTGGATATGATGCTGAGGACGTGCGCTCAACGTCTATGGTCGACCATGGTGAAGCCTGTTATAAGTGGGACCTGTCCTGACCTGAACCTGCCACTGTGCTGGAGCTCACTTTCAGGGTTTTGGCAAACTTCTTATAGCCCAGTCCATCTTTATGTGGAGTAACATTTTTTTTGCCATGTTGAAGTTGCATTTTTTTTCAGTTTTTTTTTTTGCCTTTATTCGTGCTATTCACTCAGTTCAGGCATAAGCGCACAAGCGTTTCCTTCTTTCCCTCTCCTCAACGTGTTATTCTCACCTTCCTCCTTCTCCTCCACCACCCCCACTTTACACTCACTAAAGCTGTTAATGACCTGATTTGAATTCTGAGTCGAGCTTAGCTTGTTTGAATTGATGGAAGGCAGGATGGTGGAATTGTTACAGGCTTTTTACCTCCGTCTCATGTGTAGTGCGTGACAGAAATGTGTCCTCCTTACTGCACGCTGAGGGAGTATGAGATTAATTGTGTGCTCATAAAGTCTATGTATTATTTGAGAATCTGTGTGTGTGTGTGTGTGTGTGTGTGTGTGTGTGTGTGTGTGCGCGTGTGTGTTTGTGTATTGTCTTTGGAAGAGCCGTGAGTGTGTGTTGGGCAGAGTGTTTTCAGTGACAGATGGTGAAGCACCTCAGTACGTTTAATAGTGAGATTTTCCATCTGCCTGCAGGGAAAGGTTGGAGTGGCTGATAAAAATAGGCTGGCAGTCTAATCTCTTGTTGTGTGCACATGAAAACATCTTTACATGCACGTCTGAATACACAATACAACATGTTTTATTATGATTATTGTCAATGTAGTTATCATAATTGATCTGTAATTCAGAAGTCTCCTTACTCAAAAAAAAACCCCACCGTTTTTAAGTATTATTTTAATTTGCAGACTATTTGTCTAAAAACTGTTGCAGCCTGCAGTGCAGTACATTTTACATCTGGCTTTACATATTTGGTATTTGCTTGGTGGCCACTTGCATTGTTCATTTCTACATGGTAAATAAGACACACTTATAGTATTACCGTGTTTCAGTTGAACATAATTTAAACATTTCCATGTTCGAGTTTAAGATTGTTTCATTAGTTTGTTTTTGGACAGTGCAATGTCTCAGATGCACAAACTGTTGTGATTAGTGGCAACAATTGGAGCTACATCTGCGGGTGTAGAAAGGTGGCTCTCCGGGTCAGTTCCATGACCAAGAGAGTTAAGGCAGTGCTGAAAAGTAATGGTGGCCACACAAAATACTGACACAATTTGGCCATTTTACCTAGGGGTGCTTTAGATATTAAATATTAAAGGCTGTGTGTTGAGTTATTTTGAGGGCACAGCAAAGTTACACTGTTATACAAGCTGTAGACTGACTACTTCTTATTGTAACAACGTGCCATATCTTCAGTGATGTCCCATGAAAAGATATAATCATATATTTACAAAAATGTGAGGGGTGTACTCAGTTTTGTGAGATACTGTTCATGTCATTTTATGTTGCAACTGAAATTGCCAGCACTGGAAAAGAAAGGGCAGATTAGGGGCGTCTGACATCGTATGACAAATCTCTTTGTAATAACAGACATAAGTTAGACATAGTTCTACATATTTATTGTAATCGCACACATGCGTGTTTATGTGTTTTATGTTTCTGACAGTAAATTTACAATGCCGGGTATTTTTGTAGCCTTTTACTCTTTTGGATAGATTAGAACTGGAGAAAATGCTGCTCCACACTTTTCAATGACTGTGATTGTTGCCGTGTCTATACTGCTCACCAAAAATAGTTGATAACTTTAAAATGTAATATCCCATAATTAAATATCCCCTAATTATTGTCAGTAGTATATGCTGTGAGGTTGGTTCATATGTAAAAAGTCGTTTTGGATGTTACGGCTTCGTCGCGATTTGTGCATCCCTAATAAGGTCAACCACAAACATTATTCCTGCAAAATTTAATTAGTAGTTTGGCTAACCCATTTTTATTCAGTGTTTCGAGCACGTTTCATGTCATCTTCACACTGTTTTCTCCTCTGCTTAAGAGTACATAAGCATCCTAAAGTCCTCGTCTGTACTCCTAACCTTTTTCATCTTAGGAGCTCTTTTATGGGTTAAGATGCTTTATGAATAACTTATCTCAGCTAGAACCTACTTCTATCCTTGGGAAGGACAGACCCATAATTCTAGGAGCGACTCTAAGCACTATGAACCTTTATGAATACAGCCTCTGATATGGAAGCTGTCAGACCAGGGGTTGTGATGCATTTCTTGTGACCGCGATACACCAGTGTCAAGGAGATAGACGCGTACATGCTTTATTTGTATTGAAAAAAAAACAGCGAATAAACAGTGGCTAAGGTACTGCAAATAACGAGACAGGTAATAATCAAGGGAGCCCAGAGCAATTTTAACACAAACCATGGTAACAGGACAATATTGGTACACAGGCTATTAACAGGACTGGACAGTGCCAACTTAAACTATTGATATATCATAGCCAGACAGTGCTAATAGAAACTGATGTAAAGCTACAAACTGTGCTAGTACAGCAAGTTTCAAACTCTACAAACAATGCTTATGCATTTTACACAAAACCAGACAGCGCTAGGAAAAAAAACAAAGCACAGACAACTAGCTGCACAGGACCACACCAGAGCAAGGAGCATGGAAAACACCTGATAAAGCAAAGCATGAAAAGTCCAGATAAAGAAGTGCACAGGAAAGGGGTCTTATGGGTGCAGCATGCTGTAATTGAACAGCCTGCTGTGGAAGCCAAAAAGTGTCAAAGGAGAGCCATGCAGTTCCTAATTCCTCTTCCAGAATTTCAGGTTCAACCAAGCGATAGGGTCTGGGTTTGGAGCACTTGACAAAGCTGAAGGGTGTCCATTTGTACCTTGTTCTGTGTATTGTTTCAAATTTGTCTTTGTTTTCTGATGAGGAATAAACGACTGTTTGGTTTTTCTGTCTTTTCGTTCCTGCCAGTTTTTCGCCATCTTTGCATTCTCCACTTGCGGCTCTTACTCCGGAGTCTTCCGCATGAGTGTGGAGTGCAAGAACCGCTCTGAAAGTGACCTGGACATTGAGGTCGAGTTCGAATACCCATTCAGGTCAGAGTCATGACATTTCACGTAACATGTCACAACAATTTCTCACTCAGCCACAGTCAGTCGATCTTGTTTAGTTTTGGTAGCTTAGCTTGAGCCACTATGTTCTCACATAGCATCACAGATCGATATGAGGTCATATTGCTGCTGAGCCAAGAGTCATTTTGTATTCCTTTAGTAGAAGCTTTAAACTGAGAACACAGACGTGGTATTTCCAAATCTTTTAACACAGAGCTAATTAAGTCGGTCAAAAACAGTTTTACTTACAAGCAGACATTTATAATGAAATAATTTGACATGATATGTTTTATAACAGTTGCCTGGTGTACTGTTATATCATACTTGTATACATTATATCATACTATACTATATAATTATTCTAATAGTACTATCATTTTATATAATAACAGGTACTGCGCTGTTACTAAACTATATTGTTGCAATATATTATTAGTATTATTCATATTAAACCATATCATTTATTATTCTTATTTATATAGTCACATTGCTATTGTTATTGCTATTATATTATTATACACCTGTGTTTTTCTTTTATATTGTTAGATTATATTACCTATTACCTCTTATGTGCTTTTAAAACTTCAATGTCTATGTGTTTAATTATGTTGTCGTGCACTCTTTCTTGTCGTAAGAGGTACCACTCAGAATTTCATGGTGTCATGTGCAATGACAATATAGCTCTCTCTCTCTCTCTCTCTCTCTCTCTCTCTCTCTCTCTCTCTCTCTCTCTCTCTCTCTGGTGCTAATTGTAATAAAAACAGATGTCTCGTCTATTGTAAATACCCAATATAATCAACAAACACTTAGCCTTATATATATCGACCATCTTTTGAAATATCTACTAACTTTTGTGACCAGTTTATTTCCCTGGATGTTTGCAGTAAGTTAAGCAGTTGAGCGACCAGGGCCTTGCTGAAGCATCCGCTGTCTGGCAGCCTTGGGAAGTTCTTAGTCACTAAAACATTTATCGCTACCACACAGAGCTGAAACAAATGCTAGCAAACACACCTTTACATCAAATTGTTTATTTCTATTACTTTGTTGCCTTAAGGTCTTTTTTTGCAACTGCAAGATTAATAACATAACTCAAATATAGAAAATAAAATCATTACAAGCGTTAATGTCAAACTTTTGACTGATACCATATATCATTGTATCCAGTCACTTTGAAGCCTAGAAACTCAAGAATGGGGAAGTTTTGTCTGGAGAAGCAAAGATACTGCAGCCTGTAAACTTCACTGATTTATATTTTGCTCATAAATCATGCAACAAACACAGCTAAGAGTGACAGGGAGGCAAAGTGACAAGCAGCACATTAGAGGTACTTGGGTGGTACAAACTGATGGTTCCACCATCAAATGGAGGCCCAGTTTGAATCTATAAGTGTCCCTTAGAAGAATCCCTGTAATTCTGGCCCGGATGCTGTTGTATATGAGTAAGGAAATACTGGATGAGGATCCTTTCCATTTGAGACACCGGCAAAGATGGTGGATGTAGTCAGTGTGCTTTGGAGGACTTTTAGATACTTTTAGATGGGACTGTGATGGCCTAGTGGTTAAGATACTGGACTATGGACCAGAAGGTCCAGGATTCAAATCCCACCTCTGCCACAGTTGGGCCCCTGAGCAAGGCTCTTAAACCACAATTGCTTGTATTGTAAGACTGTATTAATTGCAAGTCGCTCTGGTTAAGGGCACCTGCTAAATAAAATATATGTAAATGTAAATGTATTTACAGCAGTATTTGGCACATATCAACAAATGAAAAATCTATTTTTGTTATAGGGTTGGAAAGGTCATGAGTACTCAAGTGGAGCTAAGCTTGTGCATCTGTTGTAAGGGACAAAATATGTTAATCAGAACCTGGTCACTCATGTACTGTATAAATTGCCAATTGTCTGTACCTCCATATAAACTGACAGTAATATATTTTGTCTGATTTGTACATGGTGTGACCTTTAACTCCTGAACAGCACTGTAATCATAACGTTTCTATCTCTATGTCATCAGACTCCATCAGGTGTGGTTTGACGTGCCAACGTGTAAAGGCCCAGTGACGGAGCAACTGTTCCTCGAAGGTGACTACTCTTCTTCTGCTGAATTCTTTGTCACCGTTGGTGTTTTCTCCTTCCTCTACTCCATGGCAGCTTTGTCAGTCTACGTCTTCATTCTGGAGAAATACCGTGAAGGCAACCGCGGTGCCCAGCTCGTAAGTTTCAGTTTTTTTCTCTTGCTTTCTCTAGGACTCATGTAGTGTTTTGCATAATATATTTAACTCCTGATAACTGGATAATTATATCACTTACTATTAGGGGTGTAATGGTGCATCATGATGTTTTCATGATGTTTTCATGATGTTTTCAGCACTTAGTAGGGGTGGGCGATATGGTCAAAATATTATATCAAAACATTTACATAGACACAAGTCATTTTCAATATTTACAATATTTATCACGCCTCATGTGATCACAGACAAAATGTAGTCACGGATTCCTATAGCCTACTATTTAAGTGTTATGCCCTACTTACTAAAGTGATTTTTTACTGAAAATTAACAAATTAATATTCCTAATTAAACTTTTAATGAAACTAATTACACTTTTAACGAAGCACTGACGATAGGCTCAGAAAAGCACATTGTCTATCACTATAACAAAACTTATCAAGATGCGATAAAACGTTGCCCACCCCTAGCACTTAGCAACTGAAATGTGGAGAATCTGTAACAATCTGTACACATTTATTTAGTAATACAATTTTAAAAATATGGCATGATTTAAAACTGATTCTAATTTCTTTCAATAGCATCGGACTGAAAAACAATATACAAGAAAATGGAATTAGAAATGACGTTTTTAAACTCAGTTAACTTAGCTTAATGTATGTATACCCTTTTATCGCAGAACAAAAGGGAAAATGACATATCTTGGTACCCCACCAAGTAATGGGTGTAATCTTTTAGGCTGTGTCTGGAACATGGCCACCATCATGAAAGCCACCATATTGGTTCAAGGGCAAGTTTTTCCAATGGTAAAATGGTCATGTAGACTGGTCAGAAGACAAGAAGACCAGAATTTTCTCACAAATCGATTGCCGCACTCATATTTGCAATGTCTCTTGGGGTTTAAAAGTTACCAACGCAGAAAGTACAACATTTTAGTTGTTCATCACAGGTAAGTGAAGATGAAATTGATGATGTCCGAGGAACACGGCTGCCGTATCATAGCCGCAGACTTCAACAACCAACACCCAAAAAGACACCAATTTCACGCAGCACTACTGCATCCCTGAGAAACTGGCCTGTCGACAACGAGCCACGTAGTGATCATCCGAAGACAACTAAAGACAAAGAAATCACAACAATGGTTTTGGCTTCCTTTGCGTAAAGTCCACGACAAACCCTGTGTCTTTTGACTCACCCTCCTGTAGAACATTTTGTATACAATTTTAATTATTATTAATGTTTTTATTAATGTTGTATTAATGTTAAGTACAGGCGACTAGAGGGTTTTTTGTTTAAAAATGTATTAAAGACATTTTTTGTTATTTGTCTTACACTTCAAAAATGAATCAAAACTGTATGAAAATCACTATTGTATATTCCCAATGTATATTGTGTATCATTGGCAGAATGTATCATTAGTTATGAATGCAATCTTTGCCTAGATGGCAACAGACGATCCTAGGAAATGTAGTTTGTGTCTGGTTAGTTAAACTGATTGTAACTTTTTCCTGTATTCCAAGAGTCAATGCAGTTCTGGCATTTACCTTTTCTATTTGGCACTTCCTCAGGATTTTGTGGTGACGGCTATTTTTGCCTTCTTTTGGTTGGTGAGCTCGGCTGCATGGGCTAAAGGCCTCTCTGACATTAAGGAAGCCACTGACCCTGACGAGGTCATCAAAACAATCCCTGCCTGCAAGCATGAACATAACCGCTGCCGAGAAGTGCATGAACCTGTCGTTTCCGGCCTAAACACCTCTGTGGTAAGTGTTCCATGTGCAGTTAGTGCTATATTGTCGGATGTTTTTGGTGATCTTTAGGACCTTTTCATCATTATCTTATATTTAATTACGATGAATATAAATACGACCCGTACCTATCATATTTCTGCCATTTTTGTACCTGTTTCACAGTTGGTTCAAGCTGACACACTAATATTAAATGTATTTACACACTAAGATAAACAGTTACGGCTCCAGTCAAGATGATCTTCCATTGTCAGTTACAATCCTCATGATATTAGTCAGACCATATCAAAGGTTTAAACAATCTTCCTACCCTCTTCTGGTTGACTGATCATGTCACTTCACCAAAGCTGACCCAGTGAGGACACAAGAACCTACAATGAACTGCTTATTGGGCTATAATGCCAACATTCGTATTTGCTATGTTATTATAGTATATTATCGTTATAGTTGTTGTACTATATATATATATATATATATATATATAGTATAGGTATAAGTATTACATTGGTATTAATAAATATACTAGTGTCATATATTCTATAGTTTTATATTCTGTATTGTGTTACTCTTCATAATATAGTATTATCTTTGTCAAAGTATGTGTATTTTTTTTTGCATTTTATTACATTTTCTTTAATGTTTTGACTTTTAATTTTTATATTTACCCTGCTTCCCTTTGAGACAATGCTCCATTTTTATTAAATAAATTTGGCTTTAACATCTTTATGGATCGTACAACATTACTTCCAATTTATTCGATATTTCACTGTGTTTTTTAAAATGATTTTTATTCTCACAAATTCAGTCTCCCATTGCAAGACAGCTACAAAATTTGGAAGGGTGAGAGATATCATGTACTTCATCCAAGGTCTATCTTGCATCTCATGTAATGTCATTGGAAAGAGGACATTTCTAGCCACCTTATGTACACAGGAGCTGAGAGATGCCTGTGATTGGCTAATGTCACAGGAGATGCAGGAAATGCCATCCCTTTTACTGAGAGAACAGAGTCAATTATGCCGGGGTCCCCAGCAACAAATGGCTATGGCATTGTTAGGGATCAGCTTTATTATCCACAAATGACAGGCTTTGATTTAGTCTTTTGGTTAACTCCACTGTGTTAATGTTTAATAAAACATTTAATAAAAAAGATACCCTATGAACAGCTCAAATATTCTGAAAATGTGGCAATGCCATATAGGCTGTTAGTCATTGTGGACTGCCTGTGTCTATGCTATGTTACACTGACTGGCATCAGTGTTAACTGGGATTAAATCTCTTTCAGTTCGCACAACACGCACCACTGCACAAATCTAATATTGTCTTGTCGGGTGACAACTGGTCTGTTTTGGATGTCATACAGACTCAGCCCTCTCCTTGAGTAGCACTCCTACTCAGGAACCTCTGTGAGGCAGAAACACACGTCTGGCCCAGGAACCATTTGGTTGTATGGTGACAGGTGAAGATACAGCTGGATTACGGTGCCAGGAAACCATATATCTGGCCTTACGGTGAAACGGCCAAGAAACCATACACAGTGGTACCTTAGTTCTGGACCACCTCAGAACCCATATAATTTAAACCAAAATAATGAATAATCATCAGCCACTATTTTTTCTGTCACACCTGTAGTGAGGTTGCCTCTCATTTTTATGTTGCACCAAACTAGATTCCCCGTGCTCCTCTGAGTGGGGACTGGGTCTGTGTGACATACAGCACAACTTCCATGTTAAAAATAGACATTTGGGCCAAAAGGTCAGAGTTCACTCAAGAAAAGAATTTTTTGGAACTCTGTGGAGTGATATTTGTACAGCAGAAGGACAATGACCCAAAACACATCTCAAAGCTTTGTAGCAATCATTTGAAGGCCAAAGAAGATCAAGCACTCTTGGACTATTCTTTATGGACACCTGACCGAAACCTCATTGACGCATTTATGGAGGCACAGGAAGACAGAGATAGCCAAGCATTCAGTAACATGATAGGATGCACTTTGGTATATGCTGTGATAGCACAAATGTTTGGGGTCCATGTCAGCTTAAATGCATGCTGCCATTACATCAGAATGAGCGAACATACCAAATACATTCTAAGATTTATCTTTTAAACGATTCAGATTTTTTGTGCTGATTATAAGATTTATAACAAATACATATTCAATTTGTGAGAGTTCATTTGGATAGATCATCTTAATAAGCATGCATTTTAAACATTATTATCCTTACAGGCGTTTGGCTTCTGTAACCTGGTGCTGTGGGCAGGAAACCTCTGGTTTGTCTTTAAGGAGACCGGCTGGCTCAGCACTTTTGCTGGCACCTATGTGCCTTCTGGAGCCAAGCAGCCTGCCCCAGACTCCTATGGCCAGGGTGAGTGAATTTACTGAACCAACATGGAATTGAGAAGTAAAACATGTCTCGCAAACAGCATGAATCACATTATCAAGCTTCATCCTTTACACGGTACACATTGTTGAGCTATACTGTTTTGGATTAGGTCATGTTCAGGATATATAGAGTAAGTGGATAGATTGATCTAACCCCTGTTCTGCCTCCCCTTGGTCTTGGCTTCTTCAACTGGTTCCAGGCTATGGCCAGGACCCTTATGCTGGTTCTCAGGGTGGTTACCAGCCCGACTATGGACAGCAAGGTGGATACGAGGGAGGAAGCTACAACCAAGGAGGATATGATCAGGGTGGTCCAACCTCCTTCTCCAATGAGATCTGATCAAATGCACACAGCACAGCAGCTCTGCACAGGTGAGTAGTCGCTTACTGAAACTCAAGAGACACAGTGGGATAATATGCTAGCTTGTAAATGCAGTGACCTGGGACTGGCCACTGCACACATGCACTGTTGGCTGGTAGGCACCGCCAGGACCCCACCGGGTAACCTAGCATTCAGCCCTACTTTTCCTGGTCTAGTTTGTGGAAACTCTGGCATCTATCCCTGAAAACACAGTGTGCCATAGGAGGGATGCCAGTCCTGTGCAGACCCAGCAGAGTCACTGCTTCAGCACTGGAGAGTCCCTTGCCTTCCACTAGGTGCAACCAAGTGATTTTATGTGTGATATCTGTTAGGAATATCTGTCCTACCTTTTGCCCTGCAGTGTCCCGCTGTCCTCACCCATTGTGATTTTTAAATGGTGCTTGATTTACGACCTGATTATGAGCAGCTTCTTCTCCGGCGCACACGTCTCGACGCACTGGATGTTCACCCAGTTAGTTGGTACCTTCTGGGAGCGTTTAGAGCCGATGGACATGTAGGAGAGGAACCTCTTAGATATTTATATAGTCTAGGGCCAGACTCAGGTTTCCCCCTTCACTCCTAGGCTTTTTCCGTGTGCTCCTTGCACATTCGAGCTTGTGCTCTTTTCGAGCCTCACTCCACCTGGTCGCGCGCCCTAAATGAGTCGCGCCCTGGTACGGCTTTTTCCGTGCGCTCCTCGCACGTTCGAGCTCGTGCTCCCTTTGAGCCTCACTCTAGCCGGCAGCCCGCTCTATATGAGACGCGCCCCGGCTAGAGGTGCACCGCTCAGCTGCGCGCTCTAAACGAGACGCGGCCCGGCATGGACGTCTCGCGTTGTATAGCTTCACTCCATCCAGCTGCCCATTCTACTTGCGCTCGCCCCCTGGCGCTACTGCGCCTCGCTTTGACGTTTTGGCGTTTTTGCGATTCATTCGCGCCCTGGCCAGCTGGGGAGGTCGGTGTTCCAATGCACGCGACAACAGATGCGCACCTTATCCCCTTATCCCCGTTTCTTTTATTATTTAGGGCCTTTTTTCCCCTTTTTATACTTTTTATAGATAATATATATTATTTTCCCATTTCTATTATACCGCCATGGGATTCCGTCCATCCCACATTTTTGGGTCCCAACACCCAAATCTTAGCAATATCTGGAACTTATATAATAATATAATATAATATAAAACTGTGCCAAGGCACAGAAGCCGCTGTGCAGAATCCGATTTACATCGCAGTGCCCAGCAGTTTCTCAGCTAGTACATCCTTGGTTGACAAAAAAAAGTCACACGAGTGAAGTAAACACCCTTTATCCCCCAAGTCTGGGGAGCAATTTTAAAATGATTTTAATGGAAATAAAATTTGTAGAGTAATTAAAAATGTTGCTTGGTTCCTTCCTTAATTTGTGACAGTCAGCAGAGATGCATTCATTTTGGAAAATAGCACAATGACTGCACAAATTCGGCCGTGCAATTGTTTCCCCATCTCTGGAGACATTTGACAAGCAATCTGTAATTAGCGCTTTATGTGAGGTATCAATACTAAAATTGTAATAAAACAATGTGAAGAACATTTTATGATGTCATCCAAAACTCACAGACAACAATTGAACAAACAAACAAATCTTCTAAATTAAATAATTTTTTTATTTCTTCGGGGTTATTGTGCTCACTGTGTCTGATTTTGAGCCCAAAGTTTTTACTGCTGTGCAACATTAATAATATGAACTGTTGCAATGCTGAAATGGTATATTAACCAATTAACTTTGTGTTTTGTGTGTGTGTGTGTGTGTGTGTGTGTGTGTGGTGAATCACCTCCTATTTAACCAGCAGAGTGCAGAAGAAGGCAGATACATGATCAAGAAGGCAGGAACTTACCTGTTACCCGTGAATCCTCGCTCCTCTGTTACCCAGTATAAACAATATGTGTACAGTTTGAGGGAGGGAAGGAGGGTGGAGGGAAAGGGAGGGGAGGGTACATGTGGGAGTCTGGGACAGGGTTATTCATATCGTATCCAGTGGGAAATCTATTCTTGTTTTGAATTCTCTGGGATTGGTAATCTTGTTCCAGTATGACTTGAATCACTACCAAAAACCTATTATAGTAACATGCATTATATAAGGGATTGAGATCAGTGTATAGAAATACTAAACAGGAATGTATGTGTCTGTGCTGTGTAAATATTTATTCTATATTATATTTAAATAGCTCTATATTGTGGATTAATGCTCAGAAGACTGGCCGTGGAATGCTCCTGTATTGAGAACCGAAGGATTCCGTTGTGTTAGTCTGTGTGTTTGGTAGCTCAGTAGCTCGGTAGCTCCATTTTATCATTTTGATTTGATTTGTTCTGTTGTTTGTCAGTGCTACATTATTGATTATTCAGATCTTAGCCATGTGGAGTGTTGTCTTAACATGTATTTAATTAATAAAAAAAAGGTCTAGAAACGAAGAGCAATAAGCGAAAATAGGTGGGGTTGAATAGCAAGATGAAGTGTCTTTGTAAAAGTGAATATTGGCAAAGGAAAAGAAGCTCCACATGGGGTAAGAGTGAGAAGAACAGCATATGAGACATCTGCTATGAATTCTTTAGCAAGAAAAAAGGAAATATTATGCAACCAGGTATTAAATAATATGAGAGATTTGCCAGCATTTGAGAATTTGACAATGCCAGAGATTCAAATCCCCAAGGAAACTAGAACTGATACCAAGGAAACTAGCTCTGCCTTCAATGTGTACAAGGCAATAATCTGATGATATGTGAAATTTATATGCTTCTGAACTGCTTCTTGGTAGTTTTTACAAAAGCTCTACATGTCACACCAGCATTTTAACTGAAATAGACATTGGCAGGCTTTGATATCAGTTTTAATATGGCTTCCATTACACTGGCTAGCTCTGTGAAGTTGGTTAGGTATATTTAACCATATAGCTATGCTAGCTGTGTAGCTATATTTAAACACGAGGAAGGCACAAATGCACTTTGTTCAAGTCATGAAACACGGACGCAGAGTGTGGGCTAGCTAAAGACTGAGGCTAGTGACGGGCTTAGCTGGAATCTGACATGTCACCATTTTTCTCAATTGTGTTTGGAAATTCCCAAGGAAAGACTCTGCATGGCTAAAATTACAATCTTATACAAACCCAAACCTCTATGGCCCAGCTGTCTGATAAACAAAAAATGAGCTAAATAAACGTCATTCCATTCTGTCTTTAGGTTGCTTTATCAAAGAAACCCTACTTTTTCTTGTTTAATTTGCGTGCAATCATCAGGTGAGCTCACTCTATAAAGAGGCTACATGAGAGGGATTATTCTCGGGGTTATGGGGCAAGATTTGCATGGTGTTCATTTATTTGTGCTCCAGAATGCAACCTAAACTTTTATGTTCGAATACTGAGATGAATTATGACTGCAATGGAAAGTAGATTATCCAGTGTTAAGATCCCGCTCTGTTTATGTTCAAGCAGACTGACTAAACCTTTTCCCTCTTTCCACTTTGTCTTCCTCTCTTTCTGCTCTCTCTCTCTCTTTCTCTCTCTCACTTCCTGTCTCTATTTCTTTCTGTGTATCTTCATGTTGAATAAAGTGTTGTCAGTAGTAACTGGGTGTGGTGCTTTGTTGATATATCCTTCTAAACAAGAGTTTTTGTTTACTTTTTGTCTGCGCCTAGAGCTACTGCACCCACCCACTGCTAACACCTTTAGGATTCAAGGGTTCACAAGCCTAGTCTGAAATGTTTCCCTTAATTGTAAATGTTATCATAAGTTTATTATCAGATTGTCGCCTCTGAGATAACTTCACGTGAGGCACTTGAACGTAACACGATTCAGTTTCAGTGTGACGAATCGACTCCTGCTATTTTAAAGTCGACTTTTAGTTCATAGGACCTTGAAACAAGGAGTCGACTCTTCTCGGGATTCACTCTTGCAATTCTATGCACATGTGAATCAAAGTGCAAATGACGGCTTGAATAAAAGCATAGAAAGTGTAGGCGTTAAGAAATAAACGATTTACATCGTAATTACTATGTTCTTAAAAAGTGCTCAAATGGACTCTGTGGAGTCTGCATGTCCTCCATAGGTTTACTCTGGGTACTTCCCACACTACCTACTTCCTCCCACAGTCCAAAGACATGCATGTTAGGTTAATTGGGGTCTCTAAAGTAGCCCTTGTGTGTGGCTCTGTGTGTGTGTGTGTGTGTGTGTGTGTGTGTGTGTGTGTGCTCTACGATGGATTGGTGCCACATCTAGGATTGTTTCTGGCCTTGCACCCAGCATTGCCGAAAGGGCACCGACCTCATGTGGATTAAGTGAAAGATAATGAATGAATGAATGGATTTAAGAGGTAAGTTGTCCAGCTCATATTGGTCAAAAACTTTATCCAGTTAGATCTTCTGAGGGGCATAGTATGTCAGGTTTAAATGTATAATAGAAATGCATCAAATACTGTTCTGAAGTTAAATACAAAACTAAGAATAAACATAATTAAAATGAATACATTTTATTTTTTCTGGTGCCAGCTGTTTTACTGTATTACATTAGCTCATACAAAATGAATGCAATTTGTTTTTGGCATCAAAGTATTAGCATTTAATTGCAAAATATCAGTCTACCAACATCACTGGTTCTAGACCATTTTGGAGGGGGGAGTTTGCCTAAATGTACATTGTTGCTCTAAGAGTGATGTAACTTACTACCGGGGTACTCATTTGACAGGGATGGAAGGGGGTTGCTGTCAAACAGTACTACTCACAACCAAAATCCAGTAGATGACTACAACCCCAAATCAAAGTTGGGGCGGTATGGAAAATGGACAAAAATTGCTGAAAGATTTTCTGGAAAAATAAAAAACATATGCAGTTTTCCTTACATTTCATTTGACTTTTATTTCATCTGAGACAGTATGTACCCAACATATGTCAGGTCTTTCTATGGTCAACTTCATTTATTTTGCTAATAAACACCAACTTTACACATTCCAAAAATAACTTGGGACGGGGCAACTTATGGCTAGTAATGTGGATAAAAAGCACTAAAATTAATAATGACGTTATTTCAAACAGGTAATGTCAACAGGGGATAATAATCGTGATTTGGTACATAAGCATGATCCTAAACGTTTCTGATTTGCTTTGTATTGTCTTGTTGAAAAATGCTTGGACATCCCAGGAAAAGGCAGTTTATGTTGCTCTAAAATCTCAGCGGACTTTAGCTATCCATGGTCTCTAACATTACACTTACAATACAATAAAATACGAGGATTATATAGTAAAAACCTTTGTTGTTGTGTTGTTTTTTTCATTCTATATCCTATGTTTACGTTACATTTTTTCTCATAAGAAATCCGCAATATTTTACTCTAATGCACATTTTACTCACATGTCCCAGAGTGTTCACTCGGCCCTCTTACCCTAACATAATCCCACTTCGTAAAATTAGTGAACATACCATAAATCACGTTCAGTACTAATTTGTATCATCTGGTTCTTCTGAAGACCATGGGCATGCTTGAGTGTATTATCTATGACTGAGAAGGTCAGTCTCACCTTACTATCCTGTTACAAAAATTATTTTTATATATCATATGGTTCAATATTTTAAAAAGGCAAATCAAAGAAATGTAGTCATTTAGATTTAGATTATTTATATTCTGAGATTTAGTAAATCAACTGTGATTGACCAGTACTTATTATGAATAGTTAAATATTTGTATTTGAGTTAGATTCACTGTTGAAAGACTATAGAAAACAAAGTTTAATTTTCGTTATTTTGTTACAACAAAAAAACGGTATCCACTTTGCAGAATGACTCGTGTACTGTAGAACGCACTCATTATTGTTGTTTTGCTACAGGATCACAAGAGGGATGTGTTGCACTGTGCAGCTTTCTCAGACTCAGACGTCAACACAGTATTACAGTACTGTGCATTAAGTCTGTTGTAACCATGCATTATGTGGCTCAGCACAAACTTTCAACTCTGGGTGCCAGTTAATGAACGTAAAGACAATTTTGATCTAAAAAAAAAAACACAAACAAGCATCTTTCTGCAGTAAATAAAGAGTGAACAAAGAGGCCTAACGTTGCATGGCTGACAAACTAATTACAGACACACATTCACTTCCACTGGCTATTAAAGAAAAGTTCATCCTGCCTTTCATTATTTTTTTTATTTTATACTCCCAGTTGTATAATCATTCAGACAGTTAGAAGGAAAGCTACCAACACTCACAAGCTACTAATATTAAACGTTTCTAAATTACATTTGATTCATTAATTAAAAAATCATGGACATCTGACTAAAAACAGCAAACGACGGTCACCAGCCCTGGTTGCTTTTTGGTGGGTATGCTGGTCATTATGATAAGATGGTTTATAATGGGTGTGACAGTCCCCAGCGTGGGATGCTGGTATGAATGGGTGTGATGGTCACTGGCACATGATGATTTCTGGTAGGTATCTTTGTCACCCGTATGATATGCTTTGTGGTGGGTGTAATGTTCCAGTCCATACCAGTAATACCAGTCCATGTTTGTGCAGACTTGCTGCCATTCTAAATTCAGCCATCCATTATGTTCTGCTTAATCCACATGGTGTTGTGGTCCAGTCGGTGGCAACTCAGGGCAAGAGGGTACAACTCTAAAAGGGGTGCCAATCCATCGAAGGGCACACACACACACACACAGTCAGCCACACACCAAGTGCCACTTTAGAGACACCAATTAACCTAACACCCTTGTATTTGGACAGTGGGAGGAAACCGGAGTACCTGGAGTAAACCCACGCAGACACAGGGAGGACATGCAGACAACCATGCTGCTCCACCCTGGGATTGAACCCAGGACCTTCTTGTTGCGAGGCAGCGGTGTTACCCACCGAGCCACCATACTAAATAATTTCCCAGAAATGACTGCAGGAAGTGAGCTAATGTGTAAATACAGTTGGCACCCACTTGGTTGTTAAAAAAAAACCAACAGCCT